>CAKNYM010034278.1:1257-20492 GCA_932195095.1 Andricus curvator
AAAGAGATGAATCTTCAACCAAGAAAAATGAATACTCAACAAAAAATGTAATAGTTAATATTTCCACGAAAAAATTGATTTTCAATCAAAAACAGTTGAGTTCAAAGTCCATTTACAAGATAAAAAAAAACAATTTTTAAACAAAATATTTACATTTTCAAACAGAGAACTGAATTTTTAACTAAAACTATGCATCTTTAACCAAAAAAATTAATTTTTAACCAAATAGATGAATTTTTAACCATAAAGATGAATTTTCTACCCGCAAAGACAAATTTTCAACAAAATACACGAATTTTAAACTAAACAAGATACATTTTCAACAAAAAATAGAATAGTTAAATTTGCAGTTGAAAAATATAATTTTCAATAAAAAAATAACGAATTTACAACAAACTAGTTAAATTCTTAACCAAAAAATTGAAATATCAAACAAAAAGATAAATTTTTAACAAAATACATGAATTTTCAACGAAGAAGATTAATTTTCTTCCAAGATTGATGAATTTTCAACAAAATAGTTGAATTTCCAACCAAAGAGATGAATCTTCAACCAAGAAAAATGAATACTCAACAAAAAATGCTATAGTTAATGTTTCCACGAAAAGTTGAATTTTTAACCATAAAGATGAATTTTCTACCCGAAAAGACAAATTTTCAACAAAATATACAAATTTTAAACTAAGAAAGATAAATTTTCAACCACAAATAGAATAGTTGAATTTTTAGAATTAAAAATTAATTCAAACTAAATAGTTGAATTAAAAAAAAGTGGATTTTCAACAAAAAATAGAATAGTTAAATTTTTAGATAAAAAAAAAATTTTATTAAAAAAATAATTTTCAATAAAAAAATAACGAATTTACAACAAATTAGTTAAATTCTTAACAAAAAAATTGAAATATCAAACAAAAAGATAAATTTTTAACAAAATACATGAATTTTCAACCAAATAGTTCAATTTCCAACCAAAGAGATGAATCTGTAACCAAGAAAAATGAATATGTACTCAACAAAAAATGTAATAGTTAATATTTCCACGAAAAAATTGATTTTCAATCAAAACAGTTGAGTTCAAATTCCATTTACAAGATAAAAAAACAATTCTTAAACAAAATAGTTACATTTTCAAACAGAGAACTGAATTTTTAACTAAAACTATGCATCGTTAACCAACAAAATTAATTTTTAACCAAATAGTTGAATTTTTAACCATAAAGATGAATTTTCTACCCGAAATGACAAATTTTCAACAAAATAAACGAATTTTAAACTAAAAAAGATAAATTTTCAACCAAAAATAGAATAGTTGAATTTTCAACATAAAAAATTAATTTTCAACTAAATAGTTGAATTACAAAAAAACGTGAATTTTCAACTAAAGTAGAATAGTTAAATTTTCAGTTAAAAAAAAATAATTTTCAATAAAAAAATAACGAATTTACATCAAACTAGTTAAATTCTTAACAAAAAATTGAAATATCAAACAAAAAGATAAATATTTAACAAAATACATGAATTTTCAACCAAGATTGATGAATTTTCAACCAAATAGTTAAATTTCCAACCAAAGAGATGAATCTTCAACCAAGAAAAATGAATACTCAACAAAAAATGTAATAGTTAATATTTCTACGATAAAATTGATTTCCAATCAAAAACAGTTCAAATTCCATTTACAAGATAAAAAAAACAATTTTTAATCAAAAAAACAATTTTTAAACAAAAAAACAATTTTTAAACAAAATATTTACATTTTCAAACAGAGAACTGAATTTTGAACTAAAACTATGCATCGTTAACCGAAAAAATTAATTTTCAACCAAATAGTTGAATTTTCTACCCGAAAAGACAAATTTTCAACAAAATACAGGAATTTTAAACTAAAAAAGATAAATTTTCAACCAAAAATAGAATTGTTGAATTTTTAGCATAAAAAATAATTGTCAATAAAAAATTACGAATTTGCAACAAACTAGTTAAATTCTTAACCAAAAAATTGAAATATCAAACAAACTAGAGCCTCATACGCGCGCTCCGCGCGCGACCAATTTGTTTACATTCATTTATTTTATTTGGAAATGAATTTCAATAAAATACCATAAAATTAATTTTTACTTCAATAATTTTGATTTATACATGGCTTCGCATGGATACCCTCTCACGATCCAGAACAAATAATTCTGTAAAAATTGAGCCTATTCGTTGAAAAATAGCCAGACTCTAAATTTTTCAATCGAAATTGTTTAAATAATTAATAATTCTTGTAAATTTACAAAACATAGTGAAAATTCATCGGAAAGACAATCTTAGTTGATTCCGCAAATAAATTGTTCTGAATGTGTTTATGAAAATTGTTTAAATAATTAATAATTATTGTAAATTTTCAAAGTATCATAAGAAAGAGCTATTTGAAAAAACATTCTTTATTGATTCCGTAAACAAATTGAGCCTATTCTTAAAAAAAGCCAAACTCTTGATTTGTTGATCAAAATTGTTTAAATAATTATTCATTTTTTGAAATTTGCAGAGGATTCTAGCAAAAAGTAATTGGAAAGCTATTCTTACTTAATTCTATAAAAAATGGAGCCTGTTCGTGAAAAAATAGCCAAACTCTCAGTTTTTTAATTAAAATTGTTTAAATAATTGAAAATTATTGTAAATTTACAAAGCAAAATATAAAACAGTCACAAAGTGAGCCTATTTGTTGAAAAACAGACAAACTCTGAATATTTTTATGAAAATTGTTAAAATAATTAACAATTATTGTAAATTTGCAAAGTAACATAGGAAAGACTTATTTTTAATACATTCTTTTCGGTTCTGTAAACAAATTGAGCCAATTCGTTAAAAATAATGATATTACTATTAATAATTCTTGTAAATTTACAAAGCAGCATATAAAATAGTCATCGAAAAGACATTCCTAGTTGATTCCGTAAACAAATTCTGCCTATTCCTTAAAAAATAGACAAACTCTGAATATGTTTAGGAAAATTTTTAAAATAATTAATAATTATTGTATATTTTCCAAGTATCGTAGAAAAGATTTATTGGAAATACATTCTTTCTCTATTCCCTAAACTAATTGATCCAATTCGTTGAAAAATGACCGGGCTCTTAATTTGTTTATGAAAATTGTTTAAATAATTAATAATTTTTGAAAATTTGCAAATAATCATACAAAAAAGTAATTGGAAAGATATTCTCAGCTAATTGTGTAAAAAAATTTAGCATATTTGTTAAAAAATAACCAAACTTTAAATTTCTGTATCAAAATTGTTTAAATTATTATTAATTCTTGTAAATTTACAAAGCAACATAGAAAAGAGTCATCGGAAAGACATTCTTAGTTGATTCCGTAAACAAATTGAGCTTATTTGTTTATAGAAATTGTTAAAAAAATTAATCGTCCTTGTGAATTTACATAAGCAACATAGAAAATAGTCATCAGAAAGACTTTTCTTAACATCATAGAAAAAAAAATCTGAAAGATATTCTTACTTAATTCTGTACAAAATTGAGCCTATTCGTTGAGAAATAGCCAAACTCTTAATTTTTCAATCAAAATTGTTTAAATAATTAATAATTCTTGTAAATTTATAAAGCAACATAGAAAAGAGTTATCGGAAAGATATTCTCAGTTGACTCCGTAAAAAAATTGTGCCTATTCCTTAAAAAATACCCAAACCCTAAATATGTTTATGAAGACTGTTTACATAATTAATAATTATTGTAAATTTGCAAAGCTTCATAGAACAGAGTCATCGGAAGGATATTTTTAGTGAATACTGTAACAGAAATTTAGCCTATTCGTTGAAAAATAGCCAAACTCTGAAGTTGTTTATGCAAATTGTTTGAATTATTAATAATTATTGTAAATTTACGAAGAAACATAGAAAAGTGTCATCAGAAAGACACTCGTAGTTGACTTTGTAAACAAACTGTACCTATTCCTTGAAAAATAGCCAAACTCTAAATATGTTTATGAAAATTGTTAAAATAATTAATAATTATTATATATTTGCAAGCTATCGTAGAAACGAATTATTGGAAATGCATTCTTTCTTGATACCCTAAACTAATTTATCCTATTCTTTGAAAAAAGGCCAAGGTCCTTCTGAAAAGTTAAACAAAAATGTAAACTTGGTTTTTAAATAAAAAATTAACAAAATTTATCATAGAAAATCCAAACACAATAAAAAAATAAATGGTACTCAAAATTTCGAAATTTTCAAACATTTTGAAATATAAATGAACTATGACAAAAGCGTTAAATCGAAAATGAATCTTTCAAAATACGAATAAAATATTAAAAATGTTAATTAAAAGCCTTCTTTTTAAAAAATGCGTGAAAGGAATCGATATATACCGAAGTATAAATGCATATACTTCCACTAAGCTTCTTATGAAAACAAACATCTCGAGTTCAAATAAACACAGATCGCCCATGGTCGATGAGAGCGCCTTATGGTTAACTAAGTAACGGTAACGGTAACTAAACGACGAATACCAACTTTCAAAGATAGGAAAGATAAATTTATAACAAAATACACTAATTTTCTACCAAGATTGATGAATTTTCAACAAAATAGTTGAATTTCCAACCAAACAGATGAATTTTCAACCAAGAAAAATGAATACTCAACAAAAAATGTAATAGTTAATATTTCCACGAAAAAATTGATTTTCAATCAAAAACAGTTGATTTCAAATTCCATTTAAAAGATAAAAAAACCATTTTTAAACAAAATATTTATATTTTCAAACAGAGAACTAAATTTTTAACTAAAACTATGCATCTTTAACCAAAAATATTAATTTTTAACCAAATAGTTGAATTTGTAACCATAAAGATGAATTTTCTACCCGCAAAGACAAATTTTCAACAAAATACACGAATTTTAAACTAAAAAAGATAAATTTTCAACAAAATACACGAATTTTAAACTAAAAAGATAAATTTTCAACAAAAAATAGAATAGTTGACTTTTTAGCATAAAAAAAAATTGTCAATAAAAAAATAACGAATTTACAACAAACTAGTTAAATTCTTAGCCGAAACATTGAAATATCAAACAAAAAGATAAATTTTTAACAAAATACACGAATTTTCAACCAAGATTGATGAATTTTCAACAAAATAGTTAAATTTTCAACCAAAGAGATGAATCTTCAACCAAGAAAAATGAATACTCAACAAAAAATGTAATTTTTAATGTTTCCACGAAAAAATTGATTTTCAATGAAAAACAGTTGAATTCCAATTCAATTTACAAGATGGAAAATCACCTCGTTCGATGGAAAATTCAACAGTTTTCATAGAAAATTCAACTATTTGATTGAAAATTAATTTTTTTGTTGAAAATTTAAATTTTCAAAAGTTTAAAATTCAAAAGTATCTTGAGTGCCTTAATTTGCGGTTCAGTTCTTATAACTTCAAGTGAAAATTTTTTTATCGAACCTTCGAATTTCGAAGGTTCGAACCTTTTAATTTCAATGAACGTGATCAATTCTTTCTCAATTGTTCAATTTTTATCTTCAGTCAAAAAGTTGTTTCTTTTTCGACCTAGGATGACAAATATTGAGAATATTGCAATTACATAATTTCAAATGACATATATGGTATCCAATCGATTGCTATATGTGTTTTGTTTTTTTAATAACGATTATTCATCACTGTCTTTTAATATTCTACCATTCCTTTAAAGTTTAAACATAGAAGCGATCATGTATACATGATCGCATCTTAGTTTAAAATTATTTCATTGCAATATTCTAAATATTTGTCATCCTAGGTCGAAAAAGAACAACTTTTCGGTTACAAAAAATGTAAATTCCTGTAGATTCTTGTAGAAAATTAGAACTACAATAAAATACAACAGTTTATATAAAAATACAAAAAAGTACAAAATTCGTCTCAATAATAGAAAAAAGTTGTACTTTCCTGTAATTTTGGTTGTAATTTATTGTATTTATTTATAGATTCCTATAAAAATAGTTTTAGTTTTCTGTACTTTTCTGAAAAAAATTTTGCACCAGGGAAAGTGTGAAATAGTGTCAATAGTGTGGTAAGTCCGAGGCCTGTAATAAAAATGCAGGATAAATTTATTCTAAAATCACCTTCTAATCTTTCTTTGTAAAGATGGTAGGCCTTGTCCCAATTGTGAAGCTTCTCGTACCATCTTACTTGAACTTTCAATTCTGGTTGACTGTGCTGGTTCATCACATACTCTAGAAGACCTTCAGCAGCTTCCTTTTGCTGCAGTTTGTTGTTGATAGAAATCAAAGATTCGTAAACATTACTCTTCGAATCATTATTTCTCGAATCTCCTCTCTCTGAATCACTCTTGTTCCTGCTCTTGTGAAACTCGTCCTCTTTGTAATGAAGAGCTTTTGCGTAAGCTCGACAATGCATCGCCCTTTCTCCCAGGATCTTGTTGTCCAGAGGAAGAGGTCCCTTGTCGCAGTGCTCCATGAACTCAGCGAGGTTCAGAATCGTTTGAGTAATCTCTGGCAGGTCCGGAACCATCAGTGCTTGTTGGAGAGTTTGGATTAATTCAGCTCGGTAGTTTTCGTTTAGTTCAGTCCAGCAGGAGACGAAAGCGGCGTTAAAAAGATCCCGAGGAAGTTGAGAATAAGTCTGAGCCAATGCCCAACAGGACCGCAAAGCTGGGGATGGTGATTCTTTTAGCAAACCTATCGACAGACTTTTTAGCCACTCGAGCCAATCGTCTTTGGAAACCCTCCTTGTGGCCGTCCAGGCTTTTTGAAGATTCGAAGCTTCCACGTGAAGGCGTTTGATGGTCGTCGTATCAGAAGACATCAAAGAAGGGTCTCGATTTTTATTCTTAGTGTGGCGTTGTTTGAAAAGAAGATAATCCTCGGTGTCCATTACTGACGACTCGATATCAATTTTATTCACTAAACATTCATACCGAGCATTAGTAATCTTGTGCTTGTTTATCACCTTTTGAACAAGGAGGATGAAAATCTTATACTTTTTGCCTAGTTGGATTATCAAAGCGCAGAGGGTGTCCATCGCAGTATCTCGAAGTTCCGGGCACTGATCAAGAGTTCGAACCAGAGGATGAATAATTCTCGAAGCAAAGTCTGTAAAATCAAGAGTATCTGCGAGGTGATCAACAGTTTCAAGAGCGACCCTGTTCACTGTGATTGGACAGTCAGTTGCGTGGAAGAGTTTAACAATCGGAGGTAAAACGAGGTGAAGATAGTTGTCAAGATTGTTTCCGAATTTCTGGAGAGCCAGGAGAAGTTTCACAGTCACTGCACGATCTTTGCTCGAATCGTGGGTAAGAACCCGGAGAATTTGAGGCATCAGTTGTGGAAGGTAGATCTTAAATTCAGCACCCAAGGCCACGGCAATGTGCTCAACAAGAAGAATCAACGTGGTTTGCATTGGACTATTCACTGTCCAGAATGCCTTAATCAAAGTAAAGATGTCATCGAGGTAGTTTCTGATGTGCTGCTTCACAATAGCGATGAGGATAGCCAGTTGCTGGAACAGATACTCTCTAAAGATCACGTCTGCTGTGCGGACAACATTGAGGAAACTGGGCATCACTTGAGAAATGTAGGGCACGCATTTAATCCCCAGACTCTTGAAAATAAAAGTCACAGCCTGGACAACCATTGTGTGATGTTGGGAGAGAGTTGGATCTCTGATGATCCTCATCAGCGTGGCAATCGCTATCGCTGGATAATATTCTTCAAGTGTAGATGAAGACATATTCACGAGCATTTCACTCGTTGTCAAATCCTGATTTGTTTCAGCGTCACTTTTAATATCAGCCATGGATGTCAGAGTATCCAGTTGCGAATCAATCTGCCCCAGATTCATCTTGTGTTTGTAAGGATCAAGCGCGCCAAGCAAACCGAGAACCCTAATAGTTTCTCTTCTGATGTGAGTCTGTTGTTCGGTCTTCAGGAAATTGATCAAAACGTCCAAAAGAGTTGGATACTGCATGTATGGCGTCACGACGTATCCTGTACTTCCAACTAGTTGTCCCAGAACCCAGAGAGCTACTCCCCTTTTCTCTGGAGAACTAGCATCCACCAGCATTTCCAACAAAATGGACAAAAGTTCCTCGAGCCTTTGTTGCATCTCAGCTCCGTTGACTTCAGCCAAATCCCCTATCGCTCTCAAAATCGCGAGAATGACTCCTGGATTGGGCTCCGATTCCTTCAACTTTGGCACTAGGACTTTCAGAATTGGTTCCATGTAAGGTCTGATAAGTCGAGGAGCGCTAACGACTAGATGATCAAGCATTCTTGCAGCCTGTTCTTTGTTCCTTCCCATTCCTGAGTGTTCTAATTCGGTTAAGAACTGAATAAGAATCTTTCTGAGAGAAGGCATCACATAGGCAGGATTCATGGTACTTAGTCTTCCAATAGTCCTGATTGCCATCTCCCTAATTTCAAACACCTCATCATTCATTGCTACAAAAAGCGCAGAGAGGCTCTCTGCCTGCGCGAGATGAACATCAAACGACTCGTCTAGAGATGCCAAGACCCAGAATCTCACATCTGGATCTGTATCAATAATCCCAACATCGAGGAGTTTTCCTACGACTGATGAAACCGTAGTTGTGACTGTAGGACCCGGTTGGTTCAGGGCGAGACGTAAAAGTCTGGAGCAAGTTCTCACGGCTTCGAGACGAACCTCGGCTTGTTCCGAAGTCAGGAAATGATCAGCGCATCTTCTTACGAATTGGAGAAGAGGATTTCCATCGAAATCGAAAGTCCCGAGAGTTCTGAGTGCCAGAACTGTTGACGGGACATCAACTTCGGTTGGTGGAGCCATAATTGGACTGCTCGCATTCCAGGGCGCGCCAGGATGTCTCAAAGGTTTGTGCATCAGAACCTGAGAAAGCATTCGTAACAGGCCTTGTGAAATATCTGGCTTGAGAGATGGAACGTTATGCGCTAGTTCTCTCAAAGAAGTTGTCAAGACTGGACTCAACCCAGTGGCTAACATCGATTCCAAAAGATCCTTAACATCAGCTGTGATCGTCTGATTCACAGCGTGTCCCAAAAGAGTTATGCAAATAAAAACCGCTGGTTCGAGAGCAACTCGCTTCTTGTTAGGCGTCTCCTTCGACGGGAGAGATGACTTTATCGTGTCCATGATTTTTGGAAGGTAGGGTTTGATCGCATCCTCAACTGCCACTGCGATCAATCCTATGGTTGTGAAAGCTGCAGCTCTGTCCTTTTCTCTGCCTTTTAAAGTCATCAGCAGATAAGCGAGGCAATCGCGCAGGTTATTCTTGACGAACTTCTCCCTATTGAATGCAGCGAGTCTTGGAAGAAGAGTCATCAGGGCGTGTTGAATGTGGAGATTTCGAGACATCCTCTGGCTCATCACCTCGTTGTTGATGTCGTCCAGATTCTCGAGCATCAAACTCCGACATGCTGCGGACTCGTGTGCGGGAGTATGAGTCTGCATGTTCGGAGCGTTTCTGGACGATATAGACCACTTGGAAACAACAGTAGATTTCAAGTGAGGCATGAGAAGAATCAGGTCATTCTCCTTCTTCTGAGTGGAGCAGTTTAGTTTCTCCATGAGGGCTTCGTAGTTTCTCTCCCACTGGACGTTGCTGCATCTGAGGAGCTCGTTCAGGACGAGGAGCGATCCGTGGATTCTATCGTCCCGGTTGAATCCTCGCTCTCTCGTGTACACGTCCTCAAAACCCGAAACGATCTCATCGTAGCATTGCTTGTACCATTGGGATTTGTGCATTTGCTTCGCGGTTTCTCGCTGAGCAGTGACGATTAAGGCTGCCCTGAGAGCTTCAACAGCTCCCTCTCGAATCACAGCTTTCGGATCCCGGACGGCGTTGAAGATGACTTCAAAAAATGGGGTAACTTGTTGGAAAAAGTATGTTGGCATCGAGACTGCGAGTTCTTTTAGGACGAGAACTGCTGCGTGTCTTTTGCCTTCATTTCGGTCACCCCCGAGCCACTCGAAGGCACGTTTTACTTCAAATTCGACGTAGGCTGCTGTGTAGGTTCCCGAGACGAGGGCTAGTCTCCCAACGGTTTTTGCTGCGAGTTCCATGACACCGACATCGCTCGAAGGCAGGAGGTTTCTGAGGTAGTTAGCGAATCTTATCGTCCGAGTGTTGATATTCCCAACGTCGGCGTTGATGAGGCAGACAATGGCGAGGATTCCACCCTTTCTCTCGTTCATGTCGGTGCCGGAGACCATCTCGAAGATGTGGTGGTTGAAGTCGTCCATGAAGGCGGTAATTTCTTCTTGCGAGGCCTCCCGGAGTTCCGTTCTGACATAGACAGAAAGATCGCGAGCTGCTTTGTTGCGAACTTCCTCATGGCGAGATTTTAGACGCGGCACGTATTGCTGAACGGTGTTGGTCATTGTGAGGCTGTGGATTTTTGAGGTCTGGTTAAAAATGTCCGGGAGCTGAAGCTGCAATCATGGTTCCTAGAACAGAAATAATTATTTATTGAGCAGGATTAAAAAAATAGGAAAATGTATTATTTTTGTAATTTAAGGTAGTTCTGCCAAAGATCAGATATCTGAAAGAAATAGTTCTTGTATGATTTTAAGAATAAAAATCCCTGGTGGAAAAATTATTACAAAAAAGTACAGAGAACTAAAACTATTTTTACAGGAATCTATAAATAAATATAATAAATTACAACCAAACTTACAGGAACGTAAAACTTTTTTCTATTATTGAGACGAATTTTGTACTTTTTTGTATTTTTATGTAAATTGTTGTATATTATTGCAGATGTAATTTCCTACAAGAATTTACAAAAAAATTACAACTACAAGAATCTAAAAGAATTTACATTCTTTGTAACAAAAAAGTTGTTATTTTTCGACCTAGGATGACAAATGTTAGAATATTCAAAGACAAGAATGAATAATCGTTATTAAAAAAAAAGGGATAAAAACTTAAGTTTAAAGTTTTTTTCCAAATATAGAGCAATCGATTGGACACCATATATTAATTTAAAATTATGTAATTGCAATATTTTAAATATTTCTTATCCTAGGTCCAAAAAGAACCACTTTTCGACTAAAAATCAAAATTGAACAATTGAGAAAGAATTGATCACGGTCATTGAAATTAAAAGATTCGAACTCTTGAAAATCAAATTTTTTTTATTTGAAGTTATAAAAAGTGCGCAGCAAATTAAAACACTCAAAGTGGAATACTTTTGAATTTCAAACTTTTCAAATTAAAGCTTAAGAAAATGTTAATTCAAACGCTCAATAATTTACGCGTATAAAATGGAAGCTTTTAATACTTTTTAACTGAAATTTTTCTAATTAGAAGAGCCGTTAAACTGCAAAATTCCAATTTTTTTAACTTTCATACATTGTACAGTTAAAATAAAAAAAAATAAATAAAAAGGAAATCCACGCTATCATTTTCAATGCTATGAATTGAAGAATGAATAAAAAAAAGTATAAATTTTTCAAATTATTATTATTTTAAGCAATTTTAAGCAATTTGAAGCTAGAAACATTAATTTATACATTAAAATTTGGTTTGAAATCTTTTTAAATATTTGCTTACAAATTTGTTTTAAAAAAATAATTAAAAAATTTTCCAGAAATCTAATAATAATTTTATTATCTTGGAACTCGAACTTTCCCAAAGATTGTTGGAAAATCTTGCAAAAGTCAAAAAATTACCTTAAAATCATCCAGATTCTTTTTTTTTAATTTTGGAAATCTTATTAAATATTCTTTTTAAATTAATTTTTCCAAAAAAAATTATTGTTAGTTTTTCTAGGAATTTTGATACAAATTTTTTATTCGTTTAAAACCGTTTAAATCGCTTAAAAAGCTTATAAATTTTGTGTTCAAAATCTTCAAAAATCTACATTGTGTATTAAATGGTTTGAAATCTTTACACGTTTTAAATTATTTTGGAATCTTTTCAAAACTTCTAAATATATTTTATATTTGCTCGATTATTTTCCAAATTAGTAATTGTTCAATTTTCATTTATTAATTAAAAACGTCGTTTTTAAATCTTTTTAAATATTATCTTCAAATTAATTTTTCAAAATAAAAAATCATTTTAAATTTTCCCAGAAAAATTAAGAATTTATTCTTATTTTCTTAAAACCTTTAAAGATCCTTGAAAAGCTTCAACGTTTTATTTCGAAACCTTCAGAAATCTAAATTTAGTTTTTTATTTTTCAAAATATTTTCCAGTTTTAAATTAAGTTTGGATTTTCTCAAAACTTGGAAATATCTCTTAAACTAACTCAATTTTTTCCAACTTGATAATTGTTCAATTGTTATTTATGCATCAAAATTCAATAATTTCACTTACATTTATTAAAAATTTGTTAAATAGAACAATTAAAATTGTAACGTTCAAAGTTTAAATTGAACACTCTGGAATATTAACGATTCAAGGCTTTCTATTTTAAATAGTTCAGTTTAAAATTGTTTAGTTTTTAATATTTGATTTATAATTGCTCATTTTAAATGAAAAATTAAAATATTACTAAATATTCAAAAAAATGTCATCCTTAATTTAAAAATTCCAAATTAAATGGTTTTTCTTGAAAATTCGTATTTTTTGGTAGAAAATCAATGTTTTTGTTAAAAATTCAACTGCTTGATTAAAAATTAATCTATTTTAGTTGATGATTCAAGTATTTTGTTAAAAATTCGTCTTCGTTGGTTAAACTCAACTATTTTATAGTTCAAATTATAATCTTTTTTGTTGAAATATCAACTATTTCATTTTTCGTTGAAAATTCATCATTTTATTTTGAAAATTCAACTCCTTAGTAGAAAGTTGAACTCATTAGTTGATAGTTAAACTGAAAATTTAACTATTTTGTTGAAAATTAAACTGATTGGTTGTAAATTAAGTTTTTTGTTGAAAATTCATATTCTTGGCTTGAAAATTCAACTTTTTTTAATAGAAAATTCATCTTTTTGGCTAGAAAATTCCACATTTTGGTATCAAATTGAAGTGTTTGGTAGAAAATATATGTATTTTGTTAACAATTCGTCTTTTTGGTAGAAAATCTTTTTTTGTTTTGTTCAAAATTCAATAATTTCACTTACATTTATTAAAAATTTGTTAAATAGAACAATGAAAATTGTAACGTTCAAAGTTTAAATTTAACACTCTGAAATATTAAGGATTCAAGAATTTCTATTTTAAATAGTTCAGTTTAAAATTGTTTAGTTTTTAATATTTGATTTATAATTGCTCATTTTAAATAAAAAAGTAAAATATTACTAAATATTCAAAAAAATGTCATCCTTAATTAAAAAATTTCAAATGAAATGGTTAAAAATATAATATTTTAGATTGAAACAATATTTGAATAGGATTTGGAATTGAATAAGAGCGTTTAATTATGAATCTATTAATTTGAAATTGTTTTAAAATTAAGAATACTTCTAAAGTTTCAATCGAACGTTTACATTTGTTTATCTACTGAGGCTGTCAAATTGAAAAATTTCTATTTTTAACGTTAAAATCTGTAACTTGCTTAATTTTGAACAGATTCAGAATCGTCCTGTAAAATTAATTATTGTTCAATTTTCAATAATGGAACTACAGTTTCATGTGATTTATTATAATAGCAAAAATTCTTGGAAAAAGTGTATTATTTTTAATTCTAGTTTCTTGTAGAAACTTATATATTACATATCTTACAAAAATGTAGAGTAAAGTACAAGTCGAAATGTTGATGCAGATTCTAGAAGTATTGTTTGTAAAAATTTATATTTTTTTGTAATTTTCTACAATAGTTTACGTAAAATTAAAAGTGTTTTTCTGACGTCAAACACCTAAATTAAAAAAATGTAAAATCCTGTAGTTTTATGTAGTACCTTGTAGATTTTTACAACAAAGTAAAAAAATATATTAATAAAAAGTTATACAAATTTTTGAATTTTAGAAACTTATACCTTATTGTTAATTTTTTTACTTTTCTACAAGAAAATACGAGACAAAAATTAGCTATTTGTATTTAACTGTATTTTGTTGTTAAATTTTGTACATTTTTTTACAAAAAAGTAAAGATTTTAACAAAAAATTACAGTTGTATAAATGTTGTACTTTCTTGTAAAAATTTTTTCCACCAGGGATAATATTACTGATGATGTATTTTCGAATAAAATGCATTATTTTTAATGACAAAATTTGTAAACTTACAAAAAACTTTTATTCAAACAATGATTTTGGAATTCATACTTTTCTTAATATCGCTTCTTAGGGGTCGTCCAGAGACTACGCTAACAATTTTGCGCTATTTTTGACAAAAACAGGGGAATTTTCAAGAAAATAGTTAAATTAAAAAAAAAAGATGAATTTTCAACAACAACAAATTAATTTTTTACCAAACAGTTGCATTAACAGCCAGATAGTTAAACTTTCACGCAAAAGATACGAATTTTTAACATAAAAGTTGAACTTTTAACGAAAAAAGATGACTTTAACAAAATAGTTGAATTTTAAACCCACAAAGATGCATTTTCCACTAAATGAATGTTGGAATTTTAAACAAAAAAGATTCAAATTCAACCAAAAACAATTCAATTTTCAAGCCAAAAATACGAATTTTTTAGAAGACGGTTGAATTTTCAACCAAGAAAGATGGCTTTTATCCCATAAATAATATTTTTTTTTCACCAAAAGATGAATTTCAAACCAAATAGTTTAATTTTCAACTAAAAAAAAAAAAACATTTTTTGAACCTAAAATAGACTTGTCAAATTCTCAATTTAAAAAATTAATTTTCATTAAAAAACAAACTTTCAACCAGTTGACTTCAACAAAAAAAAAGACGAATCCTCAATAAAAAAAAAACTAAAATGATGTATCTTTAGCTGGATTAATTGAATTTTAGACCAAGAAGATTAATTTCTACAAAAGAAGACGAGTTTTCAACTTAAAAATTAACTTTCAAGCCAAAAATTGAAAAGTTGAATTTTTAGTTTAAAAACTGAATGTTCAAGCAAGGAGATGAATTTTTAACTAAAATTATGGAATATTCAACTGGAATAGTTAAATTTTAAGTTAAAATAAAAAAGGTATCCAAAAAGAAAAATAATTTTCAAAAAATAATTACATTTTCAAACAAAGTGATAAATTTTCAACTAAAATTATGTATCTTTAACTAGAATAATTGCATTTTTAACCAAAAGAATGAATTTTTAGCCAAGAAGGCTAATTTATAGCAAAAACGACGAACTTTCAACTAAAAAAGATCATTTTTGCAACAAAAAATTGAAAAGTTAAACTTTTAGTTACAAAATTAATGTTTAACCGAAAAGATACATTTTTAACTAAAATGATGGATTATTCAACTGGAATAGATACATTTTCAGTTTAAAAAATAATAATTTTTAACAAGAAAAAAAAATAATTTACAAAAATTAGTTACATTTTCAAACAAAGTGATAAATTTTCAACTAAAATTATGTACCTTTACCTAGAATAATTGAATTTTCAACCAAGAAGATTAATTTCTACAAAAGAAGACGAATTATTAACTAAAAAAGATCAATTTTCAACTAAAATGATGTATCTTTAGCTAGAATAATTAAATTTTCAATCAAGAAGATTAATTTCTACAAAAGAAGATGAATTTTCAACAAAAAAAGATTAATTTTCTATCAAAAATTGAAAAGTTGAATTTTTAGTTTAAAAAATTAATGTTCAACCAAAGAGATGAATTTTCAACTAAAATGATGGAATATTCAACTAGAATAGATACATTTTCAGTTAAAAAATAATTTGTTAACCAAAAAGAAAAGTAATAATAATTGATTTTTTAACCAAAAGAATGAATTTTCAACCAAGAATTTCTAGCAAAAAATGACGAGCTTTCAACTAAAAAAGATCATTTTTTCAACAAAAAATTGAAAAGTTAAATTTTTAGTCAAAAAATTAATGTTAAATCAAACAGATGAATTTTTATTTAAAATAATGGAATATTCAATTGGAATAGTTACATTTTCAGTTTAAAAAAAAATTTAACCAAAAAGAAAAATAATTTTCAACAAAATAGTTATATTTTAAAACAAAGTGATACATTTCTAACTAAAGTGATGTATGTTTAGCTGGAATAATTCAATTTTCAACCAAGAAGATAAATTTCAACTAAAAAAGACGAACTTTCAACTAAAATCGATAATTTTTCAACTAAAAATTGAAAAGTTGAATTGTTAGTTAAAAAAATTATTGTTCAACCAAGGAGATCAATTTTTAACTAAAATGATGGAATCTTTGATTGGAATAGTTACATTTTCAGTGAAAAAAAAATTTAACAACAAAAATAATTTTCAAAAAAATGGTTACATTTTCAAACAAAGTGATCAATTTTCCACAGGCCTCAGAGTCCCTACGGCATAAAATATAGGGACCAAAGGGTACTTTTCGTCACGCCCATAGGGTACTTTTATCACGCTCACAGGGTAAAAAATTCAGGATAAATTTATAAGACTTCCAAACAATTCAAGTGAAATTCCAACGAATTCGAATGAATTAAAAACAATTTTAAAAGCCAAAAAAATTCCATTGATTTCCGTCAAATTGGAATGAATTTAGAGGAATTTAAGATAAACCAGAAGAATGCCATCAAATTCATAAAAATTTAAGGCGAATTTAAAAAAAATTTAATGAATTGAAAACAATTTTAAAATATGAAGAAACTTTTATGAATTCAGTAACTTTGAAATGAGCTTAGAAAAATTCAAGGGAATTCAATAAAATTGTATGAAATGCCTAAGAATTCAAGGTGAGGTTGAAAGACTTCAGGATCAATTAAATAAAAACTTTTGAAAATTAAAAAAAAATCCATTGAATGAAGTATAATTGAGTAAATTTAGAATAATTCAAGTGAAGTAAAAAATTCAAGGGAATCCCAAAGAATTTAAAAGCATTAAGGGTGCATTTCAGAAAATAATTTCAAATCTTTGAAACCCTACTAATTTCTAACAAAAAAAAATGACCAATGACTACAAAACAATTGAAAAAAATTCAAATGAATTGGAAAAAATTTGTAAAATAAAAAAATCCATTTATTTCTGTAAAATTTGAGTGAATTTGGAGAGATTTAAGGGAAACGAGAAGAATTAGATAAAATGCATAAAAATTCAAGTTGAATTAAAAAAAAATCAAATGAATTGACAATTAATATTTATAAATATGAAAAAATTCATGGAATTGAGTAAGTTTGAAATGAATTTTAGAAAAAATTAAAGAGAATTCAAAAGAATTTGATGAAATATCTAATAGTTACATTTTCAGTTGAAAAAGAAATTAAATAAAAAGAAAAATAGTTACATTTTCGAACAAAATGATAAATTTTCAACTAAAATGATGTATCTTTAGCTAGAATAACTGATTTGTCAACCAGGAAGATTAATTTCTACAAAAGAAGACAAATTTTCAACTAAAAAGATCATTTTTCAACCAAAAATTGAAAAGTTAAATTTTTTGTTAAAATATTAATGTTTAACTAAAGACATACGTTTTTAACTAAAATGTTGGAATATTCAACTGGAATAGTTATATTTTTAGTTTAAAAAAAATATAACTAAAAAAAAATAATTTTCCAAGAAAAAGTTAAATTTTCAAACAAATTGATGAATTTTCAACTAAAAAGGTGTATCTTTAACCAGAATATTTTAATTTTCAACCAAAAGGATGAATTTTCAACCGAAAAGATTAGTTTCTACCAAAAAAAAACGAATTTTCAACTAAATGATCATTTTTCAATCTAAAATTGAAAAGTTAAATTTTATTTAAAAGAATTAATGTTGATCTAAAGAGACAAATTTATAAATACATGATGGAATATTCAAACAGAATAATTAAATTTTCAGTTAAAAAAGAAAATTCAACCAAAAAAGCTCATTTTCAAAAAAATAGTTACATTTTCAAACAAAGTGATAAATTTTCCACTAAAATGATGTATCTTTATCTAGATTCTAGAATAATTGAATTTTCAACCAAGAAGATTAATTTCTATCAAAAAAGACGAATTTTCAACAAAATACATGAATTTTCAACTAAAAAAGATCAATTTTCAACCAAAATTTGAAAAGTTGAATTTTTAGTTTCCAAAATTAATGTTCAAACAAAGAGATTTATTCTGAACTAAAATTATGGAATTTTCAACTGGAATAGTTACATTTTCATTTAAAAAAATAATTTTTAGCAACAAAAAAATAGCTTTTAACCAAAAAAGAAATAATTTTCAAAAAAATAGTTACCTTTTCAAACAAAGTAATAAATTTTGAACTAAAGTGATGAATCTTTAGCTCGAATAATTAAATTTTCAACCAAGAAGATTAATTTCAACAAAAGAAGACGACATTCAACTTAAAGATGATTTTTTAACTAAAATGATGGAATCCTTAATTGAAACAGTTATATTTCCAGTAAAAAAAAAATTTTAACGAAAAAAAAAAATAATTTTCAAAAAAATGGTTACATTTTCAAACAAAATGATAAATTTTCCACTAAAATTATGTATCTTTAGCTATATTCTAGAATAATTGAATTTTCAACCAAGAAGATTAATTTCTACCAAAAAAAAGAAGAATTTTCAACAAAATACATGAATTTTCAACTAAAAAAGATCAATTTTCAACCAAAAGTTGAATTTTTAGTTTAAAAAATTAATTTTCAACCGAAGAGATGATTTTTTTACTAAAATGACGGAATATTCAACTGGAATAGTTAAATAATCAGTTTAAAAAAAAATATTTCAACAAAAAAAACTGATTTTCAAACAAATAGTTACATTTTTAAACAAACTGTTAAATTTTCAACTAAAATGATGTATCTTTAACTAGAATAATTCAATTTTCAACCAAGAAGATCAATTTTCAACCAAAAGTTGAATTTTTAGTTTAAAAAATTAATTTTCAACCGAAGAGATGATTTTTTTAACTAAAATGATGGAATATTCAACTAGAATAGTTGAATATTCAGTTTATACAAAAAAATTTTCAACAAAAAAAACTGATTTTCAAAAAAATAGTTACATTTTCAAACAAATTGATAAATTTGCAACTAAAATGATGTATCTTTAACTAGAATAATTCAATTTTCAACCAAGAAGATTAATTTTCCACCATTTTCTTTTAAAAACAATAAATTTTTAACCAAAAATAGAATAGTTAAATTTTCAGTTAGAAAAATTAATTTAAACAGAAAAAAACGAATCTTCAACAAAATAGTTCAATA
>CAKNYM010034279.1:4145-19683 GCA_932195095.1 Andricus curvator
GGACATGTCCTGATTTTTGAAGATTTCGTAGCGTCCTGACTTATATTTAAAAATCTTAAAAGTGTCCCATTTGTTCGTAAGAAGACCAATTTCTCACTTTTTTTCACTACTTCACCGAGTTTTTTCAGCGTTAATATTAATGGAGTAGATATAATAAGTTCTGTGAAATTAACAATGTTATGTCGTATGTCACGAGGAGTTAATTACTCCTTCAATATCGTGTATACTCTCTCCGCAGTCTCATGCAATCTTTTATTATAATTATTATATTATTCGTATTATTTTTGTTTATAGTTATATATATATTTTTTTTGTTTATTCCATAAAATTATTCACTGGATCATTTTAAGAGTACGGTATACAGCTGAAAGCTGTAATCATCATCTTCCGATGGGGCATATTTCGAATAAAGTAAGTTCTCATTTTGCTAAAAAGAAAGGGGATTTTTGAAATAATTTTTGTCTAAAAATGATGTGCAAGGACGCATACAATACCTTATAATCCCCCCTAACAAACAAATATTATAGACAAAGTTAGTGAAGGTCTATAATGATTTTCTTAAATTAATTCATACTTTTTTCGCGATTCTAGAAAAATCATTATAGAGAATCATTATAAGAAAATCATTATATAAATGAAGAATGTTAAAATATTGAAAGTGTTGATGCAAAAAATAGGCAAAGTACAAACGAATGATTTATTTATTTATTGAACGTCGGATTTCGATAAATTATAAGAAATTTCAAGACATTCTAGAGAATTTTCATGGATTGTAAGCGATTTCGTCAGATTTGACCAAAAAGTCGCGGCTTCTAAAACTTTTCCAAGCAATCAGGAGCTTTTCAGTTTTTCATGAGATTTACAAATTTCTTCACAGATATCAAGGAATTTTGAAAAATTTCGAGGAAGTTTAGAGGATATAAAATATTTCCAAACTTTTTCACGAATTTAAAAAAATTCCAAAGGATTTCAAGAGATTGAAAAAAAATTTCAAGGTACTGCAAAGAATTTTGTAGGATTTTCGAGAGATTAATTTCGAAAAATTTCAAGCAATTTTCGAGGATTTTTTTCGTTTTGCAAAGATTTCAAGGGATTTCAACGAATTGTTTAGGATTTCCAAAGATTTAAGGGGATTCTAGTCAACTTTGGAAAATAAATCGAGGAATTTCAGTGATTTCTAGGGATTTAAAAGGGCTTTTTCAGAGAAATTTAATGAATAAGTTTAATATAAATTATTTCAAGAGCTTTTAAATGATTTATACTTTATTAAATGGATTCTTACCTTTTCCCAAAGATTCCAAGATATTTTACGGGATTCTAAAGAATTTCAAGAGATATAAAAAAATCAAGGGATGTCACAGAATTTTGTAGGATTACCAAAGATTTCAAGGGATATTTAGTTGACTTATCAAAATAAATGAAATTAAATTATATTTCAAGGGATTCCTAGCGATTCCAAAGATTTCAAGGGATTTTAGGTATTTCAAGGAATTAGAGAAAGATTCAAAAATTTTCAATTGATCTCCAAGGATTTCAAGAGATTTCAAAGCTTTTTAAGTATTTAAACGTTTTTCTCTTTAGCTTTCAAGGGATTTAAACGGGGTTTTCAGATAACTTTAATTAATAAGTTTAATTTAAATTACATTCTAGGGCTTTCAAATGATTCATCCTTTTTTAATGGACTTCAAATGATTCATTCTTTTTTAATGGACTTTAAAGAATTGTGTAGGATCTCTAAATATTTCAAGGAATTTTTTAGTCAACTTAGAAAAATAAATGAAATAAAATAAAATTTTAAGGGATTTTAAGGTATCTTTAAGAGTTTGACAAAGGTTGTAGGACTTTATTGAATTTCTAAGGATTTCAAAGCTTTCTAGGTATTTAAACGGGGTTTTAAAAGAGAAGTTCAATGAATGAGTTTAATCATGGGATTTCAAAAATTTCGAGGGATTTAAACGTTTTTCTAGAGAACTTTGATGAATAAGTTTAATTCAATTTTTATTCAAGGGCTTTCATTTTTTATAATCTACGGTATATGTAATTTAAATTTTATTTCAAGGGATTTCAAAAATTTAAGGAGCATAGATTAAAAATTAATAGGACCTCTAATTATTTGATATATTTTGGGGGATTTTACAAATTTTATTGGATTTCAATAGATGTCAAGAGATTTCAAAGATTTAAATGGACTTAAAAATACTTTTGAAGATATTAAGGGATTTCAAGAGATTCCTAAAGGTTTTCATATGGATTTTAATTAAATAAGAGATTTCACAAATATCAAGGGGACTCACAGATTTCTCCGTGTGTAAATTTGTGTATTATTTATTCTAATGCTGATTATCCTATAATTTTTTTTCTATATAATGATTTTCTATAATGAATTTCCTATAACCCATAGAATTTTTTGCAATCCCATGCAATCTTGCAATCTAGTGTACACCAAAAATCCGACTAACTGATCCCTCGGTATGTCATTATTTTGTAGTATAATAATTTCACAAATGTTTGTCCCGACCATGAATAGAAATTTCAAACAGTAATTGAGCCTTCGTTATTGGAACAGTTTATACAGATTATACATATGTAGACAATTTCTAAATAAATTGAATAACAGACACAAGTTTGCATAAATGCATCTGAAATGGATCTGACGGCCAGAGGAGTCAATTACATGTTAGTGGTTGCTGATCGTTGACCCGTACACTATGCATAGAACACACTACTGAAAGGGGAAACCACATTGGAGTCGAAATGTTCTGCAATTTAGTTGCTAACAAACAAACGAACGAACGAACAAGAGATTCATGGAAGCTACGAGTTGGAACATTTCAGTGTGGATAGAGATTAAAGATAAAAGACACGTTTAAAGTGATGACTTTGGGTTTTGAATACCAGTTCCAAAAAGTCAAAAACTTTGAAGGATTGTTCCCAAAGAGTTCATCATATTGAACCATTAGATTTCCAATAAAAGAGAACTTTTAAAATCTAGTAAAGTTTTTTCTTTTTTTAAGTCAAATGCAGAAGTTTTTTTCGTCGCTGTTCCTACCTGCTCTAATTCTTCTTGCCTTGATAAGGGTGCTGTGTGAGCACCGAAACGTTGGTAAATATTGTGCATGTTTTCATATTGTGATTTGATAATAATAAAAATAAAAAAGACGAAAGAAATAAAAAAGAAAATAAAGGGGATTTGATTGGTTGCCTTCTAATTTTTCTTTCCTCTTTTTTATTTTTGTGCAAAGAAACAAATTTTTTTGTTTTAAGAATTGGAATAGGAGCATTTTGTGATGCTTTGTCCAAATTTGATCGTTGGATTCTTGTTTTATTTGCAGGAATTCTATACATGAAGTTTGAGTAGTTCCAAATTCTACCATTCTCAATTTTATTACGTTGAAATGAAGACATTTTAAGTATTATTTATTTAGAACTGTACGATAAAAAATCTTGAATGTTTCAGATGAAGCAATAACAAAATAAAAGCTTGAAAACCTAAGGTTTTCCAATTCCAGCCCGAGTAAAAAGCCCTATTGGTATACTTTTAGGATTTCAAAGTATGGGACAAACCAATGTTAAAGTAACAATTTTCCTTTAGATTGATAAGTGCAAATAAGGAAAGAATTACTGTAGGTGCAAAGGGTTTATGTACCAAAAAAATCCTGCTAAAGCAGAAAGAAATTTGAACTGTTTTGCTACTTTAGTCTCATTTTAGCAGGACCTTTTTGGAATATAATAGTAATAGTGAATATTTAAAATAAAAAAAATGAAACTTTTCCAGTACTTTTTTCACATTTGGACTTGTAAACGATTTTAAAGAAACTTGGTACTTTAACACTGATTTGTGTCATACCCGGTACTTATGTGGAACTACATATATTTGGGATCATGCGGGATTCCATTGGAACTTTTTTTTACTTGGTAGCTTTCGAAGTTACAAAATTTAAAGTCAATTAAAGAGTTTTGAAACTGAATAATTTTTAAGTTATCGCCTTAAAAGTTAGCAAAGGCCAAGTTAAATGTTCAGTCTTGTTCACTTTAAAATTAGAATACTTCATAAAATTGAAATTACATATAGAAATTAAATTTAAGTCAACAAAAAGGAATAATCGCAAATTATAACATTTATAAAAATTTTGATTTATTGCGATCATTACAGAATATCGATTATAATATTGCCTAAATTCTCAATGTAATGAGAAAAAAAAGAAGTTTCAAATATTACAAATTGAAAATTCCAAGAGTCACAATTTTTCAATAATTGAAGCCTGGGCAGAGATAACGTTAGATCAACAAAAATACTTTTATTGTGAAACTATGTTCATAGTATATGCCACGAGATTTTTTTTCAAGGATTTTCTATTCTACGTGGTAGTATATGTCATTGAACAAAAAATGACATATAACCATCTATTTTATCATCCAAACACAGTTTGAATAAAGATTTCAGAAAAATAGATTTTGGTTGATACAGCGTTATCTCTGCCGAGGTTTCAATTTACAATTCTAAAGTTTATTATTTTACAACTATATATTAGAGTTAGCTCATATAAGGCTATATCATTTAAAATTTTCATATTTAAAATAAACACAAATTAAATTTGCATTAAAATATCTCAACTTAGAATACAAAAAACTGTTATACCATTTATATATATGCATAATTAGAAATGCTAATATTTCCAAATTTGGGGAAAAGACTTTAAAAATAAAAATGGCGAATTTCAAACGTTCAAAATTATTTTAAAGGCGAAAAAATATATAAATTTGTAACATCAAGCTCAATTGTGAAATTCCAAATTTAAAACAGTAGTTTCACAAATTAGGACTTTAAAATTCTATTCTTTAAGTTTCCACAAATATAAAGAATTCAAAATGGCTTAAATTATTGGAAAGTTCAAATGTAAACTATTGGAACTTTGTGAAAGTAAAAAAGAAGTTAACAATTTCAAATTAAGAAGATTTGACCTGCTATTATTTTTTTTTAAACTTTCATTATTTCAATTCTTAATTTTCAGTTTTTTAAATTGTGCAGCGTTTTACGCGTCTATTCAGTTTTGGATTATTTTGAGTTAATAAAATTTACGATTGTTTAATATCGACAGCTATAAATTAGATAATTTTTTTATGTTCAATTATAAAATGCATCAAACTTGAAACTATAACCATAACCATATATTCAACATGTCTTCGTTGATTAAGTCAAGTAAGAATAAAATGTTAAAGAAATACATTGCACATCTAATAGACGTATTCATTATCTATATGGGGCATTATTCTTCAAGTATATCCACTCAAAAAATCAAAGTTGTTCGATCTAAGTCAAACTTGGGAAAATGTCATTCTGTTAGATAGTAGTTTATGGGGGAAAAATTTTATCATTTGAATAAATATTTACCGGGGAGAGTATGAATATTTTGAGATTTACTTGAATATCGTCTATTCCCTCGATTTCAAACTCTTTTAATGGTGATAAAAAAAATGCCTTAAATATGGTTTAAATCGTTTTTTTCACGCCCTTCATACAGATGATAAAGATTTCTTTTGAATAAATATTTGTACTTAAAACATAAAAGTCGAAAACAAATTTGAAAAGTGGAATTTTCATTTGTAAAAATAATAATAATTCGCACAATTTCAATTCATCCTAATGCCGTAATTAGTTTTTTTTATTGGGAATAATCGTTTCGAAAATCGGCACGGGTATACCGGAGCACTTAAAACTAATTCTCGTGTATAAAAAATTGAATTTTACTTTGTTATCGCAAGTCCCTTAAAGGAAAATATCCAATCTTTTTTTATAGACCCAAAAAGTCTTCAGAAAGCGTCCTTTTATGAAAAAAGTCAAATTTATTTTTGACTTTAATTTTTAGTCACATATTTATTTTTTCAAAAAATCGTCACCACCGATGAAAAGGACGTGAAAAACGTACCGAATTTGTAGTAGACAAAACAGATTATTTATTCTCAAGAACCACTCATCTCTTATTTTCATAAATAAAAATCCCAATTCTTAACCTAAAGGCTCATAAAGGGGAAACCGAAACTTTCTTTTGGAACGAAAAAATGCCTTTTTGCCAAAAAAGGCAAATTTGTTTTTGAAATAAATTTTCGGAGGTCGAATATTTATTTTTAAAAAATATATAATCAATGCATAGGGCGTGAAAACACCTTTCGAAGCTGAACTAGACAATATTTTTCTTATCGCCATCAGAAGAGTTACAAATCACCGAAATAGACAATGTCCACGAAAGTTCCAAAATTTCTACTCCCTCTCCTTCGGTAAATATTTATCAAAATGACAACATATTTTAATCATAAGCTACTATCGAATACCACAAGACTTTACATAATTTTGACAGATAGGACCAATTTGATTTTTTAGTCGGATACACTTGAGATATGGGTAGTTGTCAAATTGAAGGCAAACTTAAAGTCCCAGCAGAATAAAATCAAACTAGAAACTCTCAATGAATTTTGTTTTCATGTAATAAATGCTTATTATCATCCTCTACAAAATGGTCAGTTTCTTTTTTTTTTAACTTCTGTTCCTATGTACTCTAATTCTATATAAGAACACCCCAAGCGTCATTGACGTGCGGCGCGGCGTCCCAACCTCCCTTTGTGCAAGGATACACTGATGTTCTCCTCTGTTTCTGACAGAAACCTAAAAAGCGCTTAACCTATCAGGCTTGTAACTTTAAGGAAACAAAAGTTTAATTTATGCACATTTGTCAAGCCTAATAATAATTAATATTTTAAAAACCTTAAAGTCTTTCTCTCGATTTTTGTACAGTCAACTCCCGGTTCTGCGCCGCCCGATCTTCGGCCGGCTTCACGCTTGAGTCTTTTTGTCTTTCCCCTGAGCGTCTCTTGACAGCCTATACGCTCGTATAGTCAATGCCATATCAAAAGTTTACATCGCGCCTCTCTGGGCATATACTGTTCCAAGGTCAGAGGTCACATATATGCGGTCCTGAGTGTTGACATGAAAAAATGCATCCGACTCTGGGCCGCCCAAAACCCGAGGCCCGCCCAGAATCGGGAGTTGAGTGTAATTTTAATTGTCATTATAATCTGTATTTTTTTTTAGTAAATATTGTAGTCAAAGTTGAGTGATAAACACATAAATATTGAGCGTATCGTTTAATACAATATTCTATAAAATTAAACTTTAAATTTCAACCTTTTTTTTGTAAAGCCGATATTAAAACTGAAAAGTGCATTTTTACAACAAAAATGTCATTACCATCCGTATATTAAAAACCAGTTTCGAAGTGAAAAACAATTATTACTTAATAACTTACTAAATTATTACTTTGTGATTGTTCTGGCGTCTGGCGCCTGTTTGTTTACTATTTTCTAGCCATTATTTATCAATAAATACCTCAAGATGTGAGATAAATAAGTCAATTAGAAAGGAAAACATGTATTGAAGATTATATCATAGCGAAAATCACAGATAAGTATATTTGTTTTATATCACATTGATCGTTATTTGTAATATCTCCATCGAATTCCTAACCTTAAATCTACTTCACATATTTCATGTATGAACTTAATTATAATTTCTTATCTTCTGAAGTGCTCCCTTTGAATTAAAATGATTTAGATGTGATACAATCAATTTCCTATATGAAATATTACATTCCTAAATCATATGTGGTCCAAAAATTCGTTGGAATTTTTTTAATTAATTTTCATGCATATCGCCCGAAAATTTGTTTGAATCCAAAAAAATGCGTCTTTTGAAAATGATATTTTCCGAGTTTTTGGCGCTAAATATGATTTTTTTCGGGGTTTTCAATACCAATTGTTCATAATATATCAAATACGATTTATCAAACATAGCTGTTTAAACAATTTAGTATTATTTTTAATAATATTGTCTTTGAATAATGCCAGAAGTTGCCAGTATTTTCTATAATTTTCCACTTTTAAATTATTCGAAGGTAATAATTATTGCAATTCAACAAAAATAATTGTTTAAACAAATTATTATTAATATATTTAATGCTTTCACGATGATTCATTAAAATAAAAAGAGGTGTTTGGTGTGTCAATCGTGTGCAAAACTACGAATCTTTATTGTTTATAACTATCTTCTTCTATACTAATGCTAATGCTAGATAGGTACGGTTTTTTTCTGAAATTTTCAACTTTTTGTCCACTTTACACTTAACGTGAAGTAATAATTAATGCAATTTAGGAAACATGATTGTTTGAACAAACTATTATTGTTGATAATTATCTTTTCCTCTATATTAATGCTGGATAGTTGCGGTTTTTCTGAAATTTTAAATCTTTTTGTCCACTTTTCACTTAGTGAGGTAATAATTAATACAAGTTAACAAACATTATTGTTTAAGCAATTTGTTATTGTTCATAACTATCATCTCATTATTTAAACAGCCTCTTTCTTTTTTTGTGAATATATTTTTCTGGAATAACACAGATATATGTGAAATTGATATCTGACTTTAATTCCTTGCTTACTGGAAATGAAAGTCAGAAACAATATTTACTACAAGTATCAACCTAAGAAGATGGTATAATCAATTAATTATTTGATTTAGACCTTTTTAATATATGTATATATAGAAATATGTGCCATTCAAAATTTTTCTCTTACGCTTTACAATTAACTTCATGTTGTAATTCAAAACAAATTTTTACAAGCCATTTACAGACTCACTCCTCCCACCTACTCCTAATTATTCCATTGTTTTTTGTTATCTCTACTGTAGAATAGCCTTTTTTAAATTAATATTTTTTACACATTGGCGAAAGAGTAAAAATAGTCCACTTAAAAAAACAATACTGTTTAAAAAATGATTCTTGTTGTTGTTCATTTATTATTTGTTCATAAGTAAAAAGTCAAAGCAAAACTGTAGATAAAAAAAATCGCAACTGTCTAGCATTACCATAAGAAAAGATAGTTACAAACAATAATCAATTGTTCAAATAATTATGTTTCTTAATTTGCATTAATTATTACCTCACTGAGTGAAAAGTGGACAAAAAGTTAAAACATTTAGGAAAAAACCGCAACTATCTAGAATTAATATAAAAGAAGATAGTTATGAATAATAATTTGTTTAAACAATTATGTTTGCTAAATTGCATTAACTATTATCTCAATCCAAGTACAAAGTGGAGAAAAAGTTGAAAATTTCAGAAAAAACCGCAACTATCTAGAATTTGTATAGGAGAAGACTTTCTAGCATTATTTTAAAAGACTATTGTGATAAATGATGATAAATTGTTTGAACAATTATTTCCTTGAATTTAAATCATTATTGTTTCCTTCTAACTAAAAAATTGATAATAAGTTGAAAAATTCGGAAAAACCCGCGGCTTTCTAACTCTATTCTCAGAGCAAATTGCTAAAAACAATAATAAATTGTTTGAAAATTTTATATAAACATGTAATTATTAGTCTGAAGTAGTATTTTATGTATCATAGACCATTTTGATTTTTTTTTTAACCCCAAAAAGATCATAATTGACGCCGAAAACTCGCAAAACCCAATTTTTCACTTACGGGTTTTTTTTCGACCCTATAAAACCGACTTATAGGGATGATATACAAAACATAAGTTTTGATTCGTATTCTGTGGCTGATTGTGAAGAGAAATGTTGAGTTTCAACTCGATTCATCTAATATTGACGATTGTCAATATTGGCTTGCGGAACCTCTAAATATTATTATTTTTTAAATGCATTTATTTCTTGTGAATTTGAACAAATTTCAAGGCGATATGCATGAAAATTGAAGAAAAATTGAACCACTTAATATATATATATATACAGGGTGTTTTTTTTAACTTGAGACATCGAAGTGTCTCAAAAAATACGCATCATATGAAAAAAATATCCGTAATAAAAACTTTTTATTTGCGAGGGGGAAATGCGCTTTGAAAAAATTTACCCCCCCCCCCCCAGCAGGCAGGAGTGGAGGTAACTTTGTAATTTAACATGGAAACCCCAATTTTTTATCACAGATTCTCTTTTATGGTTTTTTCTTCGATTTTTCGACTCGCTTTTCCCCCTCGAAAATAAAAAGTTTTTATTACGGATATTTTTTTCATAGGATTCGTATTTTTTCAGATATTTCGACGTCTCAAGTTAAAAAAAACACCCTGTATATAATAAAATTATATTATTTATTTATATTTTTTCCACCCAGCTTGCTCTATTTTTCTATCACATACTTATTTTTATTACCAGCCATGAAAAACCTCATAAAAACCACCACACTCCTCACCTGACATAAAAATGTTCATCCTCTTCAAAGACATCATCATCAATAACCGATAACTTGATAGTCTTCTTCGTCTCTCCCGGTTCAAAGTTCAACGTCCCCTTGGCAGGTACATAATCAGACCCAGCCTCAGCAGACCCATCCTCAGTGTAATAATCCACAGAACAAGAATGATTAATATCTCCCCCAATCCTGCTGACTCCAACCTCAAAGGTCCCCACATTCTCCATAACCGTGTAATGCCCAGGTTCAAAATACACCCTCTGAGCATTCACATTATCAATGTCAACACTCTCAGCCTCAGCCCTCTGCAATTCCGCCTTCACTTCACTCAAATCACTCTGGGCCCTTTCACTAATTTTTCTACTCAAACTCCCAGCACCAACCATTTTCCTCGTAGCCTGGACCCTATAAAAGGCCCTGCTTTTAGGTCCCTTCCCCAAAACCTCTTCATGAGCCATCACCTCCAGTTGCTCCAGACTCAACTGTGGATTCTTTTTCCTCAACTCTCTCAACGTATGAATATAATCCTTCCTAGTCTGCTCAAACTCCTTAGCCTCCTGAGTATCAACATCAGCAAATCTATCCACAATTCCCTGTACTCCATCGTGCTGGGCTTTTATTTCCAACTCTACTCCTCCATCAGAGTCTCCAGCCTCCACTTCCACAATCACACCCCTCTTGTTCATCCTGTAATCTTTGTGCAGATATTTGTAAATTAGCATCCTCCGATCAGCAACATAAGCAGTCAAGACAGTCGCCGGGAAGAATAAAAAGGTCAAAATCCCCTCCCAGACTTCCAGGATACCTGGGCTAAAAACTGCTAGGATCAGATAAAGCCAAACGTAGGCGAAGATGCTCCAGGTGGCTGTGACAAAAAATACTCGAAGGTGCTTGATCTTTCTGCTCTCGTTGGAGGGAATCACAAAGACGCAGATGGCTATGATGACGAAAAGATTGTAGGCTGCTGAACCTACTATGGTCCCTGGACCTAATTCACCAGCCTCAAAATTTTTGGCATAGATCTCTATGATCGAGAGGAGGATCTCTGGGGCGCTGCTCCCCAGCGCCATCAGGGTAAGATTCGCTACTGTCTCGTTCCACACCCTCACGACAATTATCTGAGGTTCTCGACCTTGTCTCCGGACGACCAATTCTTTTTCCTTTGAGGTTATTACCTCGATAGCTGCCATGAACCTGTCGCTCACTATCGAGACTCCGATGAAAAGATACATCAAAATTAGGAAGTAGACCGTACCCCGGAAGACTAAGTCCACCATACTCAGATTATCGGTGGGATTCCATAACGGAACCACCAAACCCGCCTCGCACGAGACTGAATAATTCCCGGACATTTTCAATTTGTTGATAAACTGATCATCTGATCATCTTCACTGTATCATCTTCTGCTTGGGCTATCGGGTTATTATATTGCTTGTGCAGATGACTTTTTTATAATGATCAACAGATCATGCCTAAGCTTCTGTTGTTTTCCTTAATTGTGTCTTTGACGATAAGAATTTAATGCTATCCTTCAGTTATGATTTTAAGTTATCTATCAATATGACCTTATCTACTTAGCGTCATATCCACTCATGTAATCATGTATCCTTCCTTTCCTTAAGACTCAGAACTGGTATCAATCATAATTCTCACTAATTTTGATTGACCAATAAGCCAATATGTCAAAAGAAGTAGTTTGTTTACATACAACACTCACGACACTGAATCCCACTTGTCACACTATAACCGCCACTTTCACCCTCCCAAACATGATCCTTCTCTGGCAATTTGCAGTATCTGCACTTGTTCAAATTTTCTTTAGATTGATTTCAAAAAATTTGGAATTCACTTTTCTATGAGGACGAAGTGTTGGGTCACCCTATTGGATGAATTTAAAGAGGGATAAAATAATGTAGAGGAAATGGGCTACCGAGGAAACTCGCGAATTCTACCTGCGTTAAATGCTCCCATCACGACGAAGTGGAACGCATAGAACGATACGGTTAAAACCGCGTTCGAGCGAACACTGAGTGGCTTGAGCTAGGCAGTTGTGGGAATCCCCTCTTTCCCGTTTCTTTCCGTCCCTTTTTCCTACAAGAGCCTCTCCCTTGTACAAGCGATCTCTGTCTAACCGTCCCCTGCCAACCCACTAACCACCCTTAGCGCATGCGCTTCTAAGAGAATGACATTCTCGTCCACCCCAGAAGGGGATGCTGTTCCTTCACCAAAATGATTGTGGGAAATGTACGATTGTAGGGTGGTCCATGCTATAAAGGTATTTTTTTTCATTTTCGCCCTCCTAGTTCATGGTTTGGTAATGTTATGGAAAATAAAGACGCATGAAAAATTTGAGCGCAATTGAATAATATCACAGTAAGTCATCAGGTCTCAAAAGTGCTGTAGCTCAATTCCAGCTTCCATTTAATATCGAAGTGATCCAATTTCAAGAATCAACCAAATTTACGAGCCCAACTTCACGATCCTAGCAAATGATAGTTGTGTTTTTCTTTTCAAAGATCTCACCAAAGACAAATTCAATGTTTACGTGTAACTGTCAAAAAATGTTGACACTAACTCTGGATCATTTTAATCAAATGAGTAACACTGTGCTGCAAATCACTTTAATCCAACTTCAAGATCAAAGTAATACCCCAGGATTTTCTGTGATTTAGAGGTTGCAGTAAATTCTTTGAGTGTCCTATGAATGTATCGCATATTTATCATTCGGAAATTTGAGCAAAAGATCTAAATTAAGTTGTCTTTAAAAGAATTTTAAAACTTCAAGTAATATTAAAAAAAAACTTCTGCCTAAAGTTACGAGACGTGTCACTTGACACTTTGTCGTATGTCCAGTTCTCCAACAATCGCGATTTTTTATTTTCAAATATATAAGTATAAAAAATTATAGTGAACTGTGAATTTATTGTTTTTATAAGTGAAATATGTGCGTTACCTGTCTACACACCAGTAGTTGTATTGTTAATAACAATTAGTTCTGTAAGCAAATATCCCAATCGAACGTTTTCTAATATAAAAATGATTCTTTCTTACATATTGTTAGCATTGAATTAGTTATTATAACTGACAAAACTTATCAGTAATTAGTAAAGGTATATGATTTATTTAAAAAATTTTACTCTTATAAACATATATTTATTCTCTTCTACATAGGAAGAAAAACGTACTGTAACTATACGAAAATAAGTTAATAGTGATATTTAAAAGAGGAAGTGAGTTAAAATCGGTTGTCGACTTACAAATCCTGATATTTATAATCTATACTGCAAATATAGTATTATATAACAGTGCATCATGAAAAAGTTTTAGATAACACGAATCAGACAATTTTATTTTATCAGTTTCTTGCTGACCCTTTCTCCTTGCTATGCGACCCCTCGATTTCTTGAAAAGCATTTCAACACTTGAGCCATCATGGATTTTTTACCGAGGATGGGCTCTCTGTTAAGGAAATAAAATCTCCCTTCCTGATTTATAGATGGAAAGGAGAAAAAAATAGAAGGGAATATTTTTTTTATAGATGCTGAGTGCAGTACATCAAAATAGGACCTGCATATATCTCATGATGAGTTCCTTGGAGAAAGAAAACACGATTTGTGTATCCAACTAAAAGCTATTTTTTTTTTTAATTTGCCGGAATAAATATATGAATAGAAAATTAAATTATCATCGGAATGCAAACATCTTTTTCCTGAGGAAATTAATAGAAAAGCAACATATTACAGTTAAAATTCTGCCTTAATTTCACATAAAGTTTAAGGTCTATTCCAGGGATTATTTAATATCGAGTTTAATATCTATTATTATTCAATAATGAGATATATCATCGCAATAATATTGTTGTTCATTTATGTAACGCAAGCATGATTTTCGCACATTTATTTTCACATTATGGTGGTCCAAAAATTCGATTTTTGGTGATCGATCCCCCGCAATTTGTTCGTTTTCAGAAAAAAGAAAATCCGTAATTTTTTTTACTTTTTTTTAACGTTTACCCGTGCCCCCGGACTTTTGAAATTAACATGGGATTTTAAATGGGAAAAGCTTGATTTTCGAAAAAATGGAAAAAAGAAGTACATTTTATGAAGTTTTTGTGGATTAAAGTATAGTCACCTCTTAAAGAATGTTCAAGAGATAATTTCCACTCAATAACTTTTAATTTTGACCCCTTAATCCCCTTTTATTGTGCCCGGAAAATGCCCCAAAAAATGCAAGATAGCAGTTTTCTATCGAATTCATGTTAAAGGCGGTATTGTTTTGAATTTTTTTACATGCATAATTTTTTATCGGTAAGTGAAGAGTTGACATTTATCAACTTTATATCATTTATTCCGAAGAATAATAACTTTGCACAACTTACAGAAGGAGAAAAATTGTTTAAACAAATAATAATTATTTAAACAATTCAAAACTATTATGAGAATACTTGGAAACTCGTCACTTATCGATTAAAAATAATTCATGTTGAAATTATTATTATACCATTAAGCCATTTCCCTTTCGTGGTAGGCGTGACTTGCTCGGTGTGGAAGGGTGTAATGTGGGGTAGGGGGTATAGATTTTCTCATTCCGAAAAATACCGTCTTGACCATAAATTTGATAGAAAACTGCTATTTTGCATTTTTTGGGGCATTTTCCGGGCACAATGAGAGGGTATTGGGGATACCAAAATTACAAGTTTTTTGGTGCAAATTATTTCTTGAAAATTCCTTAAGAGGTGAGTATACTTTAATTCACAAAAAGTTCATAATAAATATATTTTTCCATTTTTTCGAAAACCGAGCTTCTCCCATTTAGCACTCCATATTAATTTAAAAGCCCGGGGGTACGGGCTAACGTCGAAAAAAGATGGATTTTCTTTTTCCGGAAAACGAACGAATTGCCCCCCCCCAATAAGTATTAAAAATTTTTTTTTTAAATAAGTATACAGGGGTCGATCACCAAAAATTGAAAGTCGAATTTTTACAGGTACATATAAATTTGGACCACCCTAGTATACATGTACAGGAAAAATCCGGCCGTTTATACCGAAATGTCGATACCCGTAGCCACGGCCTACATTTTTTAAGGGAAACATTTACTTTTCATTATTTTTAAAAATTATTTGCGAAAGGTATTCCATTTATTTTAATAAAAAAAAAACCTAATTAAGATGAATATTTTTTTTAAGATTTTCAATTTTTCAAAAACTGTTCCATTATTAAAACTCTATCGTATATACATATAAATATAATATTATATAATATATATATATATATA
>CAKNYM010034279.1:24683-47362 GCA_932195095.1 Andricus curvator
CTAGCTACTAGTTCGTGACTTTTTTACGGATAAATTTTTTCCGTGCAAGCCAACCATTGTCAAAATTTTCCTTAAAACTGTTGCAAAACCTATTTGTACCATTATTAACATTCCAGCTATAATAGGTTCCGATATATCTATGCCCTTTTTCGGTTTCTCGCGGAAAAATTGTAATTTTCAGTTTTTCTGAAAATTTTCATATTTATATCTGTACACCTCACATAAAAATTGTCTGCAGATGAATGGAAGCTGACTCAAATCCCTGTAAATTAAAAAAAAATGTTCTAGCCCTAACAGGTCCAAATTTATCACTCTCGGAATTTGCCCCTTTTTCCCCAATTCAAAAATAACTCAATGATATTTCCTTAAAATTCCGATGGGTTCCAGTTCACGCCCTGTCACGTAAACATAGAACTGTCTTAAGTTGTTGTCTTAAGTGAAATAACGATATGCAAAAATCGAATATTCCAATTTTACGCCAAAGGACAACAGATACGTAAAAAAAGTTATTGAAAGAAAGATTTGAAGCTTTTTAAAATATCTACAATTTTTCCACTAACCATTTTTTGATAAGACTCGTTTTTTTGGTTTTATGCATCGAAAATTAATACGTTGAAAATTATAATTTGAAGCGAAACGACAGATTCGTACAAAAGATTAATGAAAGAGTTGTAGCATTTTATAAGACCTCACATTTCTCCCTTTACCGTTTTTTCATAGGATTAAAAATTTTTGGTTTATTTATCGAAAATACTATGAAAAAAAATCCCAAATTTAGATTTTGAGCCAAACAAAGCAAAATAAATAATTTTAGCCTTTGAAATATCCTAAAAAATTCGTCCAACCATTTCTTGATAGGGCTTGTCAGTTTGGTCTAATTTGTCGAAAAAACTATGAAAAAAAAAATCGAAAATTCTAATTTTGACCCAAACAACGTGATGCACGGAAAAAAGTTCTAAGGAGAAATTTCAGCTTCAGAAATGTCCTATAAAATTCTTTTAAACCATTTTTTGATAGAACTTGTCATTTCGGTTTTATTCGTCGAAAATACTATGAAAAAATCGAAAATTTAGATTATGAGCCAAACAACGTGAGATGCGAAAAAAAAACTCCAAAGAAGAATTTCAACTTTTCAAAAGTCCCACAAAATGTTCTTTAACCATTTTTGATAGAACTTGTCATTTTTGGGTTTATTTGTCAAAATAAATATGCCAAAATCGAGAGTCTGGAAGATTTGAAATTTTTTTTTAAATTTTACACAATTTAACATAATTTTAGGAAAACTGAATTATTTCAAAACATATTTTGGAAGTTTAGAAAAGATTTGAAAATAATTTAAATCTTCAGAAGATTTCAAAATATTTCAAACCAAATGTAGATTTTTTTAATTTTCGACAAAAAAGAAGCTTTTTAAGAATTTTGAATGTTTTCAAGAGAATCAACAAAAATTCCTGAAGATTCCTGGGAAATTTTCAAATGATTTTTTTTGTTGAAAAATGAATTTTAAGAGAAAATTGAAAAATATTTGAAAACATTTCAGATGATTTTCTAAAGTTTCGAAAAAGAAGGTAGAAGATTTTAAAACAAAATTTTTCAAAATTATGAAATATATTTGAAAAAATGCAAGTAAGTTCAAGAGATATTTAGAAGTTTTAAAAAGATTCAAAAATAATTGAAAACTTGAAAACATTTTTAAAAATCTAAAACTAAATGTAGATTGTTGAAGATTTGGAACATAAAGTTTAGAAGCTTCCTAAGAATTTTGAAAGTTTTCAAAAGAATACAAAAATTTCCTTAAGATTTCTGTGAAAATTTTAAATAACTTTTTATTTTTACAAATTACAAAATTGTTGAAAAAATTCGAGTAGGTTCAAGAGATATTTAGAAGTTTTAAAAAGATTAAAAAAAAATTGGAAACTTGAAAACATCTTTAAAAATCTAAAACTAAATGTAGATTGTTGAAGATTTTGAATATAAAGTTTAGAAGCTTCTTAAGAATTTTGAAAGTTTTCAAAAGAATAAAAAAATTTCCTTAAGATTCTAGGAAAATTTAAAATAACTTTTTATTTTTACAAATTAATTTCAAGAGAATATTTAAAAACATTTTAAAAGATTAAAAAAATTTTCAACAAATAATCCGCAAGATTTTAAGGCAATTTTTCTAATTATGTAGGATATTACAAAATTTTTAGACAAAATATCAATCATTTAAAAATATATTTAGATTGTTTATAAATTTATACATTTTTTTTATTTTATGAAAAATTTTAATAATTTTTAAGATATTTAGAAGAATTAAAAGTTTTGAAAAGATTTAGAAATAATTAAAAATTTGAACATATTAAAAAAAAATTTTAATGTAAGTCTGTAAAGATTAACAAAATATCGAAGAAAATCTGGCAGATTTTAAGGCAATTTTTTTTTATTTTTAAAGATTTTTCAAAATTTTCGGAATAATTCGAATCAGTTTGAAAGATGGTACCTGACTTGCTCACTGGAGAATTTAATGTACACATCAAATGCAACCAAAGCTAATAAAACTAAAAGTAATAAAAGTACTTAGAAAATTATTCATCAGCTCCCCTACTACGTCTAATATTACGGAAATGTCACTAAGAATGACACTGGTCAAGTATAGGGCCAGAGCTACTATTGCGAATTTTTCCGTAATACTAGCCATGAATGAGCTGGAAATGGGTTAGTCTTACGGAAAATTCCGTAATAGTAGACAGTTCATGTTTATGATAAATTCCTTACGAAAAAAGTCGGCTTTTATACTCAACTGTAAATAAGTTCTTTATTTATTATTTGGTATAGTGAAGGAATATAAAAAGTTATGCGAATAAATTTTAAAATAACAATATTATGTCTTAAAATTATTAAGTTGCTTTTAGAACAAAATGGGGGTTTTCCTCATTCACAATAGAAAATAGTACATCAAAGTTACAAAAATTTCTGTGATATGCCACGTTCAGTAGGGTTAGGCAAATAAAATAATTATTAAAAATATCAAAATTCTTAAAAAGTTGCCTTGTAATATTGCAACAAAATTTTTTTTAAACGATCATTTTTGAATCATGTTAGTGCCTCAATGAGGTTAAACAATTTTAATTCGGACAAGTCCTACTATGCTTTCCTCACAAATATCTTGTCTTAATTTATTTTTGTGGTGATTTATCTTATTAACATTAGTTATCAAAACCATCATTTAGCTCAGAACTGCCATAGTTGACAGCGCAATATTGCCCGATTTTTGACGTCATCAATGCAATATTAAGAAATTTTCAGAAAAAATGTTTTTATTCTACTTTTCATTTTATATTCTTTAGGTACACTATCAACTTTTTGAATATACTTTTTGCTATTTTTACGAACTAAAAGGTGCTCATTAAAAAATGGTTTATTTTTTGTCTTTCGGGGTTCATAATTCCTAAAAAATAGTACTGAACAAAACATATATTTTTAAAGTCATTTGTAGCAATTTAAAAGAAAGGCCGTGATTTTTTACAACAAAATTTACTTGAACTATATCTGTTTAGAAAATGCTGGGCATGTTAGACGCTAGATAAAAATGAAATTAATATTATTCAATATCCGTTATTATATGCGATAATCGCATAATTTCTACTAATCATATTCAGAGGTATAGCGCAGACGCTTAAAGAGTACAATAGTAAATATAATTATACGTCAAATTAAAAATCATGTAAGTCAATTTTCGGCGAGAAAAAGGCCTTGTGAATAAATAGTTTTTTATCCAAATTTGGAAATTCACCATTTAGAAAGATTGACATATTTTTGGCCAGGTGTGTAAATGAATGAGGCTTCACAATATGTATAGGATTATCGTTAAGAACCGAACTAGAAATAGTTGTGTTACTCAAGAATATATCTTCAACTGAGTTGAATAAATTATTGTTTAAGTACAAATGCCGAAAGTTAATTAAGTATCCGATATTCAGATTAGAGATTTTGTTATGCGAAAGGTTTAGTACAATTAAATTCGGTAAATTTTCGAAAGTACCCTGTGGAATCGATTCTATGCGGTTTCCACTTAAACTTAAAATTTGCGCTGTTGCTAAGCAAACGAAATTACTCGCACTTACGTTATAAATTTTGTTATTATTGATGTACAACTGTATCAATTTCTTCATACTGCATTCATTTGGTATGTTGCTGAGTTGGTTATCATTCAAAATGAGAACTTGTAGGTTGATTAATTTCTCGAATTTTGGTAACGATGAGATTTTGTTTCTTGATATGTCCAAATAAACTAATTGCGCAACGAACTCAAAAGTTTCTGATCGGATGTCATTAAAACCGTTATTAGCAAGAGACAAATATCTTAAAGCTGGCAAACTTTCGAAACTCATCATGCATTGGTAGCCCAACATAGAACAGGAAAAAGAATTTCCATCCAGTGAAAGTGAAATTAAGTAATCTGATTTGATTTGTAGCATCTGCTCATTAATATTACATCTGTCGATGTGTAAATGAGTTAAAGTTGGCGGAATCTTGTCTAGAAAATGTTCACCTGTATACTGATAGTCACTATAATAACGAAGACATAAGTTGTTGTCTGATAGATACAAATGGGTTAATTTTGGTACATATTTATACCATTCAGATGAGATGATAGTTGATTTAATATTCCGAAGGTAAAGGTATTTCAGTTTCGGTAAAACTGATTCAATTTTCAAAACGGGCCACCCACAATACCCATCGCATGTATTTCTTGTTGGGTGTTGATAAGACATATTATCCAGAACGAGATTTTTTAGATTTGGATGAGAACCAGAGCTTAGAAGACTGGATACATTAACGTTGTTATTTCCTAGGTTCAAGTAAGCAAGTTTTGTAAGATTTTTTAAATCATCAAAAGACAATTCTTTAATTTCGTTGCCTTCCAAATTCAAACCGGTGACTGCGATGTCGGGATTGGAAATAAAGTCTGTTTTAATTTTTTGCAGTCCCAGGTATGATAGATTTATTGACAGATTTTCCGGATTTTCTTCTTCACGTGTCAACAACGAGTTTTTGTCACCAAACCGTTCTTCTTCGTACAGAGAAGTCGTTTCACTAGCTGATTCACTTGTTTCTATTAAGAAAAAGTTTGCGAAGCACATAATAGCAAGCACTAATGAACAAACTTTGCTTGTATGCTTCATTTTTTCAGACAGTTTATCACTTCAGTGACTTTTAAAGTATATTTTTCGAAATTATTGGAGACTGAAAACCAACAGGGAACACTGAAGTTCGGAAGTTGTCATAAACGTTAACTGTTTCACAGACGAATGACATATGTTTGGCCAGAATTGGAGGGTTTTATACAGATTGTCCACCTACACATTCATTGTGATTACTGGGACTCCCCGACTTCTATCGAAAATTTTATTCTGCAAAGATAAATTTCATCTTACCAGGAGAGAGCGTTAAGATATGATTAGAAATCAACTGCAAGCGGAAACATCAGGGATGTACAGCTGTACACATTCTACGCAGTAAAAGAAAATAATACCTAAAATCGTTACAACTTAAGACCGTTTTTGATTTGTTTTAGTAAATCTTGTCTTAACTGAGTCTTAAATTCACACAAACATAACTTAAAATCAAATCAATTTCGCTAAAATCCACTCATTTAACTTAATGCCAACCATATTTTAAGATGTAATTCTAGAAAGTGACATTCTAGGTTAACAATGTATTTTTAATTGAGTGGTGGTAAATTAGTCACATCCTCTCTCCATCCACAGAAAAAACAATTGTAGAAATATTACTTGCAATTTACCAGCAAAGTTTGCGAACAATAAATGTAATAATCATGAACTCACGATATAATAATGAACAATAAATAAATTCACGAAAAACTTACGAACCTTAACAAAGGGGGATACGCGGTTCAAAATTTAGGAAAAAACTCTAGGTAATTTATGCACTGCTATGCTAATATGATTTTTTTGTTCTGCTCAAAGCACGTGTCTGTTCTCCTTAAACTGCAAAAGCAGACTGCGTTTTTACTTTATCGAAATCTTTAATTAGTTATTGTTTGAATATATGACGAACATTTGACTAATAGAAAAATGTTGCAAATATTTGATTTTAAAAGTTGATGAAATTTCCTAAAGGCAAGAAATAAAGGTTTGCGATATATTTTTAATGGCTTCAACAGGCTTTTGTTTTTTTGCTTGTTAAATAAATTAACGAAGCCACTGCTTTAAAAGCGCTTGAATCGAGTACATTCTTCAATTTGTGGGATCGAAAAAAATACTGAATATTATTTTTTCAATCTTCTTGAAGCATATGTGTGTTCTCCTCGAGCTGCCAAAGTAGACTGCGCCTTTACGTTCCCTTAACCAAAGCTGTCAAAAAATGTTGCTGTTTTAATTCACAGTTGCCAAAACTGAGTCGTATATTTTCTTCGCAAAGATAGAAGAGTCTCGTATCAGGTGCAGGGTCAGTAATAAAATAAACAGTATAAAATAATTTCCATTTGTATAGATATTTCTTAAACTGCAGACAGGTTAAATTGTTAAATCGTTAAATAAAAGTCTATCGTTATGGTAAACTTGGGATTAGAACTCCTGGAACCCTTAAATTCTTTTCTAATTCAAAACTTTTGGTTATCTTAAAAGTGATGTAGCTTTTTGGATTTTGGTTTGATCGAAAACTGGGATTAGAATTTTCTATAGAACTCTTTTTTAGGGGAAGCAGAATCTTGATCAGAACTTCTGGAACACTTATAATTTTCATATTAGAAATTTTTTGTATCTTCAAAGTACTTTTGATTTCATCGCAAACTGTCATTTGAGTTTTCTATATAACTCTTCCGGAGCGGTACAGAACTCTAATCAGAACTCCTGACAATCTTATCTTTTCTAAATTCAAAATTTTTGGGTATTTTCAAAGTGATGTAGCTTTCTCGATTTGGGTTTGATGGGAAACTGTCATTTAATTTTCTATAGAACTCTTTCGGAGGAGTAGAGATATCCAATCAAAACTCCTAGCACTCTTTACTTTTTCAAAATCAAAATTGTTGGGTTTCTTCAAAGTGCTGTGGCTTTTTACATTCTCATCATAATGAGAAGGTATTGGTTTCATGTAAAATTTGAATTAGTCGGTTTTCATCAAATCTCCACGTTTTGAGACCCCCTGAGTCAGAAAAAAACGATTTTTACGAAGGTGTCTGTCTGTCTGTAGTCTGTAGTCACGCTAACTTTCGAAAAAATAATCAGATTGGATTGCGCTTTGGCAAACTTTTTTAAGGCCTAAAAAGAAAAAACAGATTCGTTAACCAGCTATTTTGGATCAAAATTCAAAAAGTGAGGGCATTTTGAAAAATTTTGTCACAATTTTTTTCAAGATTTAAAAATTCCACGTACGGCTATTCGTAATTCTCTGAAACTCAAACAATTTACCCTCATGATATTTTTCGACAAAAATGATATTATCAGAGTTATAGCATTTTGAAAATACAAAAAAAAAACGAGCACGATATGAAAAAAAGTCAAGAAAAGAAAAACTTTGCTTCTTGAAAGTCCTACAAGATTATTATAACAACTTTTGGAATTTTTTCCAAAAAACAAAAATTAAAAATTTGATGGCACAAAAAATAATGAAAAATTAAAAATTCCATTTTGCAGTCAAACTATGCAAGATACAAAAAAAGATGAGAAGACAAAAATTGTGCACCCAAAAAAGATCTACAAGTTTGTCGATGATCACTTTTTAATAGGACGCTTAGTTTTTCTTTTATTCGTAAAAAATAACATTAGAAATTAAAAAATTTAATTTTTGGACAAGCGACACAAGCTATGAAAAAAAAATTCATAGGCGGAAGTTGTTCACTTAAAGACGATTTACGATTTCGTTATTTATGATTTTTAGAAAGGGGAGTAGATTTTTTTTCAATCGTAAAAAATAAGAATAAAAATAAAAAATTGAATTTTTGGAAAAACGATACGAGTTGCAATAAAATGTATAATAACAGCCTTTTTGGTATAGGATGTGAACTTTTTTTTAATTGTAAGAACAAGCCAATGAAAATACGTATGTTTCAATACCAATATATATTATGAATTGTGATAATATAAATTTATTGAAATGATAGATATTTCAAGTTATCATCATGAATGAACATTATTATCATGAAAAATAAAATTTATATTAACTTATTCAAATTGAAAAGTGGTTTAGCTTTTTGGATTTTGGTTTGTTTGGAAACTTTCATCCAAATTTTCTGTAGAACTCTTCCTGAAGGGTAGAGAATTCTAATCAGAACGCGTGGCACTTTTACCTTTTTTAAGTTCATAATTTTTGGGTCTCTTTAAAGTGCTGTGGCTTTTTGAATTTTGAATTAATCGAAAAGTGGTATCAGGTTTTTCTATAGAACTGTTTCAGACGAGAAGAGAACAATGCCAAGAACTCATTGAAGTCTCAAAATTTACAAATTCAACATTTTTGGGTATCTTCAAAGTACTGTAGCTTCTTGGATTTTGGTTTTATCGAAAAGGTTTTTACAAGTTTTTTATAGAACTCTTTCGAAGGGGTACAGAACCCTAATCAGAACTCCTGGAACTTTAAACTTTTTCAACTTCAAAATTTGCGTGTATCCTCAAAGTGCTGTAGCTATTTGTATTTTGGTTTGATCGAAAAGTGTTTCACGAGTTTTCTATAGAATTCTTCTGAAGGGAACAGAACTCTGATCAAAAATCCTGGAACTCTTCAAGCTTTCAAATTAAAATCGTTCAAGTCTCTTCAAACTGCTGTAGCTTTTTGGATTTTGAATGGATTGAAAAGTGTTATACAAGTTTTGTTTAGAACTGATCCGGCAGGGAATGGAACTCTAATTAAAACTCCATAACTCTTTCGGAACAAAAATATAGTGCGAAAAAAATCAAATTTCTGGAAAGTGGGGCATAACTTTTTTTTGCAATTTTTGTTTGGTAAAATATGCTGGAACCCATTTTGAAATATGGGTTTCTGCCTACTCAAACACCAGAAATACTTGTAAAAGTTATCGGGATCTCTAGAACACTATGCAAAATGTCAGAACTCTAAAAAGAAATTGAGGAGTGCAAGTTCATACGCATTGCTGGAAAAGCACCGGTTTCCGATCATGCGCTGCGCTGTCAGTAGTAGCAGCCGGCTGTAGACAGACGTATACCAAACCCTGACTATCCGTTCACTTCATGAAGGTCCCTACAAAACAGCTCCACATTTTTGAAAATTACGTGTAAAAGAAAAATTTCAAAAAAACATAGCTTATACCATGATAAAGCTTACTTTAATATGCATAAGACAAGTCGACATTTATTTATGTAGGAAAATTCGTTTGAAAAATAGCCTTCGCAAAAAGAGGAAAACCATGCTTTTTTCGCGTCACACTGCCGTGGCTTGACTTTCAATGACCACATCTTTGAAATAATCCATTTGAAAATTTTTAAAAAATGTATGTAAACACTTCGATATTTTTACTAATAAATTACGTAAAGTCTTTCGTGTGTATGTGGGGGGAGGGGTAGGTCAAGGATTTTTTTATGCTATCTTACATATGGGACGAGGGGGGGGGGGTACGTGGTGAAAAACATTTCTTACATAAGATATTTTGTTAGACATTCAACAATTTTGATAAAAAAGTCATCGTTTTTGGTTAAAAGTTCAACTGTTTTCTTAAAATTTCGTCTTTTTGGTTTGAATATTTATTTCTTTTCGTAGAAATTTCATATTTTCTAGTGAAAATGCAACTGTCTGCTTAAAAATCATTCTGTTTCGGTTTAAAATGAATTTTTTGGTGGAAATTAAACTGTTTACTCGGCAGTTGAACTACTTTGTTGAAATTTTATTTTTTACTGTTGACGATTCATCATTCTGGTTGAAAATGTATTCTTTTCGTTGAAAATTTATCACTCTTAGTAGAAAATTCATGTATTTTGTTACAAATTCGTCTGTTTTGGATGAAAATTAATCCTTTTTGTCTGAAAATGTAACTATCTTTTTGAGAAATTATGTATTTTGATGACAATTCTTCTCTTTTCTTAGAAAATCAATTTTTTTTATTAACAATGCAACTAGTTTGTCAAAAATGTATTTATTTTAGATGAGGATTCAAGTCTTTTATTGAAAATTCGTCTTTGTTGGCTAAATTCAACTGTTTTTGTTTTTAACTTGAATTTTTTTCGGTTGATATATCAACTATTACTTTTTTGTTGAAAATTCATCTTTTTATGTTAAAAATTATTTGTTTTACCTAAAGATTTAACTATTTGTTTGAAAATTGAACTGTTTGGTTGAAAATTAAATTTTTTGTTGAAAATTCATTTACGTATTCCGGTTGAAAAGTTAACTGTTTTTGTGAAAAATTCGCTTTCTTTTTTAATCCCAAATTATTTTGTTTCAATGAACATTTAACTATATTATTTTTGTTTCAAATTTGATCTTTTCAAGTTTAAAAATTCAACTATTTGATTGAAAAATTATGTAATTTGTTGAAAATCTGTCTTTTTTGCTAGAAAATTAATCTTCTTGGTGGAAAATTGAACTGTTTTGTAGAAAGCTCCCCTTTCTGGCTTGAAAATTTAACATGTTGGATGAATTTCTTTTTCTTTATTGACTAAAAAATGGTTTTTATTTAAAATTTCAACTCTTGTTGAAAATTCGTCATTTTGATTTGAAAATCCATCTCTTTTGGTAGAAAGTTCATTTAATTTTGTTCAAAATACAATTTTTTGGGAAATAAATTTATTTTGGTTGAGGATTCAACTATTTTGTCACAGATTCGTCGTTTTTAGTTCAATTAAACTTTTTTTGATTTCAAATGAAAATATTTTATCAGTTAAAATACCAAATATCACATTTTTTGAGAATTAATCTTTTTAGGTTGAAGATTAAACTACTTGGTTGATAGTTGAACTAGTTTGTCATTTTATAAGAAAAAGTGAGATTTTACTAAAAACCTCCCTTCCATCCAAGTCATTTTACGTTATTTTGTAATCACCCTTAAATAAATTCACGAAAAAAATTTAGTCGATATAAATTACGTAAGATAGGGGGGGGGGGGGGCCCTCAAAACTTACGGATCGTACGAAACTTACGTGGTTCAAGATTTCAGAAAACAACGCCCCCCAGGGCCCAATTTATGTAAGGGGCCCCAAATTTAACCGGCCCTAGTTTCAATATATTAGTATCAATTAACGTAAAATGGAATTGCAAATGATTGTGCTATCTCTGAAAATTTGCCAAACTCAAAATTTAGTATTTTTCAACTATTAGTGCTGCGAGATCGATCGATGGAAGTGTTAGTGCGAGGTCACAGCCGGATTGTATTGTTGAATGGTCGAGCAATAGGGATCCTAACAATATTAGTTAAAAACTAATGAATTTCAAGTTTGTAATAGCTAATTATTGCTCTATTGTATTTTTTTAAATTTTTCGAACAATTTAAGCCGAAATATAACTTTCTACTATGTAAATGACAAGAGATAGCACAATCATCTTTTATTACATTCTCATCAGAGAAGGTATTAGATTTGGCCACGTTTTGAGACGTGTTCTTGATTTTTTTCTAGTATGTTTCTATGCTAAACAAGTTTACAGATGCTCAGAAGAATGTGGAAACCAGAAGTTATAAAGATAGTCTCATTAAATATCAAAATAAAATTTTTTTAAATTTGCTGCATTTACAATTTTTATTCCTGGGCTTTAGCGATTTTTTCCTAGTGCATACTGGTTACTGGAAAACAGGTGAATTAAATAGGAATTATCTCTTAGAAAATAATTGAATGAAATACGCAAAAAATTAGGAAGACTTTTCTGACTGCACTTCTCGAATTGTTTGAATTTAAACATTAAAAATGTGAAAACATACCGTTTTCAATGCTCATTGAAAGCCAACGAGTCACTCTCTTACTTTTAGTGGCTTCTTTTGAAAGTCGATCACTACTTTCAGTTTTCTTTTCGAAAACACATGGTCATGACTTTAATTGGAATGATATTAAAATTCTTTATCATGAAAGAAGTCAGAAAAAGAGAGAATTCATGGAGATGTTATTTATAAAGAGAGAAGGTAACAAGGCTATGAATTTAAAGAGGGACCTTCAAGATATAATAAAGTTTGGGATAGAGTAATTAATTGGTTAAAGTAATTTTCTTTGACTAGATAATAGAAAAATTTCTTTTCTATTTAACAATCAATCTCTCAAAAAATAATTTTCATTATATTAAACTGAATTAATTTTTTATTAATATTTTCTTTACAGGCTACCTTTAGTTATTCCCTATAAATAATCCCTGATGAGTAGATTCAAATTGACCTCGAAACATGTTGGTTCCCCTGTAGTATAAAAAGGACGGAGAAAGGAAAAAGTGAGAGGTTGGTTTTTGGTTGACTTTTTCCCATTATTTTAATCTTGTCTCTAATGAGCCGAAAAGTGAGGTTGTTTTGGAATTCAATTTTGTTAATTATGAATATTTTTCCTGCTTATTTTGCAGAAATTATTCGTAGTAAAATGAAATTCTTTTTAATCTTAATTTAAAATTTTTTAAATAGAGACACTAAACATATGATTCTTTCCAATCTGCAGGGTTTGCTTATGAATAATTTTAAGATTTCTTTAAATTGAGTTTACATAATATCACCTCAATTTTTTGTAAGAAATCTTTTCGTTTATTTAATTTAAAAAGAAATAATAATAATTTGTTGTAATAAGTATGCATTGAATTTTATTAAAAAAGATTTTTAGAAATGTATTCAAATATTTTGGATTGTTTTCTTTTCCTAATTGGAAAATTTAATAATCCTAATAGATTGGTCTTACAATCACCTACAAATATATCTTTAATTCAACGCATTTTAAATCTAATGCCTGCTGCTGCATTTATATTGAAGTATACAAATTTTTTTGGTTTAAAATAAATATTTCAAGTGGGACGATGGTCGTGGGGGTTAAGGCGTAGGCTTTGGACCCACTCTATCGGCTTGCGGGTTCGATTCCCGCCTCGCACTCTGGAAGAGCCTCGGCGGCCCATGCGGTGAACACTAGCCTAGCAAGGGAGTTGTTCATCTCCGGAGAGTCGTGGGACCGGTACTTCTAGAGAAAAAGGTTCTCTAAGTACTTAAAGCTCTTGGTGGTTCGGAACCCACCTTAAACGGCAGGTCCCCTCCCACCACCAATAAAGTGTGTGGGGTGCGTGTAAAGGAATAGGGAAGAGATACAAGAAAAATGTAAACCCTTAGGGGACACATTAGAAGCTTCCATTCCAATAAATATTTCACTTATTTTTTACAATGGTGATTTATAACCTCTAAATTTGAATAATTGTAGGTACAAACATAAAAAGAAGACTAATTTCAAATGTATAGCGTTTGTCTTATAAATGGAGCCATTTAAACCGCTAAGGTTGTTTTAACTCTTTTTTTTACTTTTTTGTGTATAAGAAACGACTTTCTTGCATCTGATAACTGTTTTAGAGTAGAAAAAAAGTCAAAAGAAGCAATATTATAAAATCTGATTTTTTTTATTTTGTTTTTGATTTCATGAGAAAAGAAAGAGGTGTTTAGCCTGCGAAACAACTTATAAAATCGAAAATTTACTGAAGAACATGATAAATATTTTTCCGTATACAATAAAGAAAATGAAAAATGTATGCACCAGAGATTGGAAAAAGAAAGATGTTTCTTTATGTTACGATGTTCTTCAAAGGGCTAGTCGCAATTTGAAAACTATTTAAAGCCTTAATTATAAGGCTCTTATAGACTATAATAGTTGACACATCTTAAATTTGTAGTATTTAGTACATTGAATAATTTGAAATTTAAAGCTATTAAATATGCAAGAAATTCGAATTGAAAGTGTTTGATTTATTGTAGATTGAAAAATTTCCAAATATTTAGTTACAATTTGGAATTGTTTAAAGTTGCAGGATTAGAAATGAACGTCTTTTAATGCTTGAATCATCATTTCAGAAAGATCAAAATCCTATAAATTCAGATTAGTTTGTAAGTAGGACTATTGAAAATTAGGAGTGCTTGAAATAATTTAACAAATGTTTAGTTTGAAAAACTCTTTGAAAGGGTGCTTTTTTAAGTTTTATTTATTTTTTAATAATTTGGCATTCCACAAATTATTCTTTTTGGTCAGAAAATAACACCTGATTTTTGTAAAAATTAAAAAATATATATTTAGTGGTAGCTCAAGGTGAATTTTGTTCTAAGTGTTTGTTTCAGGATACATTGACTCTATTATTGTTTCTGATTTCGTTCTATCACTCATGGATGGGGTTTTTTTGCAGAGAAAAATATTAAACACTGATATTTTCACATTTATAACCAACTTGTACTACGCAGCGACGCTCACATAACAACTACAGTACACTCCCGGTAACTGCCAGTCTGACGGGGCTGTAGGGGAGTATAATTCCAAGAATTCGGCACTTATAGAGTACACCCACTCTGCTCCGTCGTATATTGTAGATGTCGCAAGAGAAGTTAGCGGGAAAATTCAAACTTTATAAAAAGAAGTATTGTATGGAATAATCTTCAGTTTAAAAAAATAGATTAGTACATCAGGTATTCTGAATTTTAATAAATGCAACATTGAATTTTGTTTTAATTCAGAAAGTGGCTGTAAAGCTGTAAATATTGAACATTGTAAAATCAATTTCTTACAAAATCTACACATTTATAATTTATTATAAAATTTTATCTGAATTTTAATATGAAAAATTCAATTTAAAATATTAAATGCTCATTTTCATATTAAAAACAACCATTTTGTAGTTGTGGACACCCGTTTTTCATTTTTATTTCGTATAAAATAAGCCTAGAACTAAATCACTGTATCAAATTTTAAAGAAGCTATTGTATACAGTGAAAAAATGCAATTGGTCGTTGCCAAAAACTTGTGAAATTTAGGTCCCAGCTGTTTTAGCCATTTTCATGATTTAATAGTTTTTTTTCAATAATGTAGGAATAAAGTACTTACATCAAAATAGTTTTTAGCAAGGTTTCAAAATTTTAGTTACTTTTTTTCTATAGATGGCAGTTTAAAATATAGCTTGAAATTCCGGTCAGTAACATATCCTAAAATACATAATTGTACACAAAAAATGTCAAGTTTATGACGAGAGAGTTTTTTTAATGATTTGTGTTCATAGCAATTATTTGTACTAAGTTGAGGAATATAAAAATTAGGAATGGAGATAAATATTTCAGTTCAAAAGCTGCTTAAATATGCTTCAAGGTCTGTCCCTAAAGGTTCGTTTCCACTCGATAACACTCATATTTTAGGAGAGAATGCGAAAAGTGTAAGTAAGATTATAAACATTTTGCAAAATGTGAATCGTATGCTTTTCAGGTTACCGAATTCGGCAACACCTTTTCAACAATTGCTAGTAAACTTAAAATAAAATTTGAAATATGGACTTAAGACACAATAGGTGTTAATTTATTAAAATTATAATGGATAGTTTGAAAAAGTTTTCACACAAATCCGCTTGTAATAATTTATATATTTGTACACAAATACGTATGTACTATGAAATCGACAATATGTACTTTAAACTCTTAATTTTAAGTCCAGGCACTTTCTTTGAGCTCTCCTCAATACAGTCATATCAATCTGTGACAATTTTCCATTTTCCTACAAAAAATGGATCAGACGATCAGATGCTTTCAGAGTTTCTTCCGCTTTAACGCTTGGGCTCACAACATTGTCTATCAGAAAATAAACATAAATCACATGAGCTTTCAGAACAGAAAAATAACATGTCAATAAAAATTATTATTATTAACAAAACAAGTTTCAAAATTTTAATTTTCAAGTATTTTTCAAATAAATGGAGAAATCTAGTTTAGTACCTAGATTAGTTTTTAATTTTTAATGCATTTTATTCAAGTGTCTCGTCATCTCGAAATTTGGGGTGAGAAGTCAAATATTTTTCCAGGGTTGCCGCTGGACCGGAAAAAGACAGGGAACTTGTTGTGACATGGAAATGACAGTGAAGGTTTTTTTTTTACTGGGAATTTGACAAATTTTTTCTTTGATTTCGATTTTTTTTTAATGTTAGGTTCAAATGTTAAGTTTATCAATTATTTTTCAATTAACCATACAAATTTTCCATTTAGGTACTTTTTCATCTAAAAGAATTTTCAAATGCACTTTTGAAGACTTAAATAATAAAAAATCAGTAGCGTCTGAAATTGAAACTTTTTGACAAAAAACGTTTTAAGTTGATCAACTTAAATAAATATATATAATTATAAAAAATTCAAATTGAGGTCATGTGAGCGTAACCTCAAAAATTTTTTTCGCATTTTTTTCAAACCCAACTTACGTTCACACGAAACGTGATATCAAGTTGAAAATTTAAGAAACTAAATATAATGCGCTAAGAAACATGGGGCTGGTCCTACATTTGTATAATTATGAAAAAAGCAACAAAAATATAATTTTTCACAAAAATTTTATTTTTATATAATTATAAAAATTAAGGACCAGACCCACGTTTCTTAGTGCATCATATTTAGTTTCCCAAATTTTCAACTTGATATCAGGGTTCTTGTGAACGTAAGATGGGTTTGAAAAAAATGTGAAAAACAAATTTGAGGTTACGCTCACATGGCCTTAAAATGTAGTTCTTTTATTCGAAATTAAACAATAATTTATTGATTTTACCAGGCAATTCTGAATCTGTTCAAAATTAAACAGTTTACAGATTTTAACATTCAAAATTGGCCTGTTTCAAATTGAAGGCCTTCGTAGTTAAACAAACGTAAAGGTCCGATTGAAACTTTATAAACTAGGTTCAATTTTAAAATAATTTCAAATTAATAAAATTCATAATTAAACGCTTTCATTAAATATGATTTCTTTCAAAATGTTGTTTCAGTCTAAAATATTTCATTTTTAACCCATTCAATTAACCAATAAAATTTTGAAGCTTTTTAAAAATTTTGAAAGGTTTCAAGATTTTAAAACAAAAATAAATTTTAACGAATAAATAACAAATGAACAATTATTATGTACTTAAAAAAACTTGGAGTAAGTTCAAGAGATATTCAGAAGTTTTTAAAATATTAAAAATACCTCATTGAAAACTTGAAAAGATTTCAAAAAATGTAATACAAAATGTAGATTGACGAATATTTTGAACAAAAAATTTAGGAGCTTTTGAAGCATTTTTAAAGTTTCAAAAAAATAAAAAAATTTATTAAGATTCCTAGGGAAGGAAGATTTTGAGGCAGTTTTTTTTAATTTTGCAAGATTCATTTAGTTTTAGGAAAAATTGGAACCATTCTGAAAGATAATCAGAAGTTTTAAAAAAAATTTTAAAATACCTTAAAATTTTAAAAGATTCCAAAGACTGTAAAGTAAAATACAGATTTTTGAAGATTTCAAAACTGAATTTGAAAGCTGCTTTTTTAAGGATTTCGAAAAAATTGAAGACAATAAAATTTTATTTTTTTGATAAGATTTCTGGAAAAATTTCAAGTGATTTTTTAATACCAAAAAAATTAAGAGAAAACTTAAAAACATTTAAAAACAAATTTTGATGTATTTATATCAAAATTGAGCAATAAGTAATTTGTAACGACTTAAAATTAAAATACCTTAACTTCTAATTGAAAAAGTGCTCAATTTAAGATAAAAATTTGTAATCTTCTGATTTCTAAAGTTTCTAACTTAAAATTGCCTCACGTGATTTAATTTTACAAATTTCTTCATTCATGTTAAGTGCTTCCATTTTATACGTGCAAATTATTGAGCGTTTGAATTAACCAATTTTTAAGTTTCAATTTTAAAAGATTAAAATTCAAAAGAGTTCCAATTTGAATGTTTTAATTTAAGTTTAGTTTTTCTAAATTCGAGAAAAAAATTGTTAGCATCAAGAAGAAGAATCTTACAGTGACAAATTGTGAACCGTGGAAAAACCGGGAATTTTGTTTTCTCGATTAAAACAGCCACCCTGTTTTTCATAAACTTGGTTAGTCGTCCCGAATTTTCGGGACGACTAGTCCATCCCTTTTTCAAACTCCCCAAATTTTTCGGGACGACTAAACACAACCTAAATTATTTACATAAGTGTATTTTTTATCGATATGATCGATATTTTCATTTGCATCCGCCAGCATGTTGATTAACTCTTGATTCGATGGCATTGGCGTTAGAGCATATTCGTCCCACTCCAACCATTTCTTCCACCGTTTCTTCATTTATCTTATCGATCGTGATTCCCTGTTCTTGATTTTCTGGAAACCCGAACCTCTTGTATTTTGTACAACATTTAAAACTAAACTTTTGCTAATATTAGAACGGCATTCTATCATTTTATTATTAATTCTATCAGTTATGCAAGCTAAATTTTCTAATTTTTATCGTAAACCATGCAAGATATCGCAAAAGAGCAAGTGGTATTCTTAATTTAACTTTTTTACACCTGCAAACTTTAATTTCAAAAATTTTTCGTTTCTGTCGTTGTTTGCGAGAAAAGTGGGAAAATTCGATTTTATGCAAAAAGACCAGACCAGACCATCTGGTCAGCGTCAAGACTGGAAACCCGACGGTCTGGTCTGGGCCAGGCCAGCACCAGAACATTTTTTCACACGGGTGAGAGCTGACGATCGTGACTACTCTACTGAACCGTGAAAAAAAAATCAGCATCAATACGCTTATCAACAAAATTTGAATGATGAAACGATACGTTAAACCTACAAAAATGTATTACAGCAGTTCGAGAATTTCGAGAAGGCGCGAACTGTGGCGCGAAATTATGAACAGTGTTTTGGAATGATTTTTTAGCAAGCTGATATTTTTCAAAAATTGAAAGAACAAAATAATACACTTTGAATTGCTCTTCTACACAATAATTATGAAAATTGATTGTATACAAACATTGTATATAAATCCTTAAACGCTTATTTTCAATTTATATACGAAAACCTAAAACAAACTTTTGATTTTATAGGGTATGTTCATGCTGTGTCTTCACAATATTCCTCATTTTTTCTATAACTTATTTTCTACTTCCTTATTTTTTCACCAAGTGCAACTTAAAAAAAGTTGCGAATACAGGGACACCTTCACTTTATTAAAATTTGGTTTATTTTTCGTGCAAAATGATGCTGACCATGTATGACGATTGTGACGGTCAAATTGCGGCGATCGGTCATTTGACGGTTACTGCCGGACTCCGGGGCCGTTTCGAAGTCGAAAAGCGAACGGACCTCTCTATATATCTCCACACGTTAGAAAGAAAGGTCCGTTCGATTTTCAACATTCAACACGGCCCCGAAGTCCCTGCAGCTTCGTCTTCGGCTCACCAAGGCTCGCCTACAAATCCGCTTTCGGCTCACCGACGGTTCTCGGTGACAAAAATCATCCTCGTCTAAAATCATCTTGTTTACGCGCATGCCGCATAAACTACTATGCATAGTCTAGATTTTCGTTCATAATTCTTGTAGCTGAGGATACCGTTGACTTAAAAAAAAATCAATACAATATTTCAAGAATCAATACATTATTCGGTGGGACAACAATTCCGAAGTTAATTTAAAATGATCCATATTCAATTATAATAATTAATAAGAGTATGAGCAAAAAAATTCTGCCTCTCATGTCCCTCATAACGAAATCATTTCCCCAGTTAAATTTTCACCCCGTTTTCCAAGCGGCTGACCATATACCACGTGAACAATTTTCCCACTTTTTGACCCTCCCCCCCTTCTGGATAAACGTAGATTTGGTGACCCTCCCCCTCCCCACGGTCTTCTCTGTCCATGTGGACTTATTTCATATTTTATGAACATATGAATATTCTTGGTATTCAAAAGCTAGGAAGCGAAAAAGAGCGATGAATTGGCTGAAAATTCGGGTTTTCTTGAAAAAATAGGCATTAGGCATGATACAAGGTATATAGGAATTCCAAAGAAAAAGTAATATAAATTTTCTTATTCCTAATGTTTTTCTGAAACGAAATCTGCAAATGCAGGAGAACAAGTGTTCACGTGGACTTTGGCTCAACTCTACCGGCCTCCCTCATGGATAATCGTGGACTTTCGCCATACCCCCACCCCAAAAAAAAACTGTCCATGAGATATGTGGATGACCCACATTTTGACTTCAGCGTTGCAAAATATCCTCTCATTTTATACTATAATAAATTAATATGGAGCTTTTCAGGACAGTTAACAAAAAATATTAAGCAATAATATAGTGATAATTATTTACTGTTAATTGGAATCAACGTTTATACATCGAATTTTAATTACACTCAAATATTTGTAAGTATGAAATTAACAATTTGAACCCACATAAGGAATAGTTTGAATAATTGTTCTTGATTTTTAGCCTAAAATAGCAATTCAACGTGACCAGTCCGAAATCTTGTGTGGCTGACTTTGAACTGATTTTTAACATCCTCAACTCTAGAATATTGAACTCTACTCTTGATTTGCATTTTCTTAGCTCAATATATGTATGTTAATATCTATAAATCTCAAATATCCAAAAAATGGTGTTAATATTATTTAGAAATTTGTCAATTTAAATTTTTAGGTTTGGAAAGGTGCGTGACAAGACATTCTGCGTACTTTTTTTATTTATAATTTCTGAACAATGTTTATAACGTATCTCAATTTGTATCCCATTTCAATAAACAATAGCTCATTTTGTTCTTTGAAATTGTTTTTTAAAAAATGCATCGAGTATAATTGTGAAGAATGTTTCCCATATAGAAATGAGCCATTTTTGATTAAGATTGAATGAAACTTTTATTTATTGAATAGGATTGTTCAATGATCTACAACAATATAATTTTTCATTAATATATTATCTGCTCTTGATATTGGTGAATAAAAAATGGGGCTCAAATACTTTATTTCTGAGAAAATTGAAAAATAAATCAATAATATATCTTTATATTGTTTCTTACCAAAACTTTTTTCCATGAATTCAAACCTACTTAGATATTTAGAAGAATGATGTAAAAATAAATTAAGTTTTTTTAAAAGTTGTATCATGGGAAAAAACGTATATACTTTTATTCTCTTTGCCACAGCTTGTAGTGTAAAAATGAGGAGAGTGGAGTATGGTAACGCACTTTAATTCAAATGCCCTACAAATTATGAGTGAAATGTGATTTTGATTTCCGTATTTTTTAAGGTGGAGGCCGCATTGTGAGGGAACAGATAGTATTACTAAAAATCGCTTTTTAACTACGTCACGGTTTGGCGTTTAATTAATTGATGCGTATTGCATTTCAGCCTGCGTGCCCCATACAATGGGGTACGGCGGCCGTCATATTACTGCCATTTATTTAAACGGCATGAAGCTTGTAGAATGAAAATTATATAATATAATCATTTTGGAGAGTGTAATGTAACGAATAAAAATTAATCCATACATTTCCAACACTTATTAAATGTTTTCTAATCAATCAAAATAAAGTAAGTAGCAGAGGCAGCTATAACATCTTTCTCCTTGCTGAAATATATAGGGCGCGCCGCACAGTGGGGTGAAATCAGAAACCGAGGTTCAAAATGACATTTAGAAGGCAATCATGCACAGATTTTAGATTTTTTCGAAAAATTCAGGACTAAAATTTCCAGAAAATGGTGATATTAGATTTTTTATGTTTTTGTTTATTTAATCCTTATGTTAATGCAAACAGCGAAAAAAGTGTCGATTTTTTCAATTTCATTTCTTATCTCTTAGAAAAAAATTTTCTTATACTTCCGGTCACTTGGATTCAATGCACAGAGAACATATATAAGACATATCCCGCCAAAACCGTTTCGTCTTCAAAGTATATTTTTGCTCTGAAATTGCTTGCTTTCATCGTTAGGATGATACGTGGCGATTCTAATTTAAGATTGTATATTAATAATTAATTCTTTAAGCAAATTATAAAAACAAATGCACATTTTAGGCATTTTTAAGCGAAAAGAATAGTATGTTGCATTACAAGGGATGAAAAACAGCGATTGCAAGGAGTGTGAAGTTTGCTGCCCGAGCGCACAGTGAGTTTTTTTACAAAATTTTGTTCAAAATTCTGCTGACTGCTCAATTTTTGACCGATTCTAATTTTTTTTTTAAATACTCGTAACGAATTATAATTTCATGTAGCACTGCAAACTTTTTTAGTTTTCTGCAAAAAACTAACTTAAAAAAATCTGCCCGCTTCGCGGGCACATTCTCATCGCGCACTTCGCGCGCGGCTCGCTTCGCTCGCATGTTTGAGCGCGCCTAGGGCGCGCGACTGTTGGATCTCGCGCTTCGCGCTCGATCATATATTTATCTCGCGCTTCGCGCTCGATTATGTACTCACCTCGCGCTACGCGCTCGGGCGTATTTACGTCGCGCTTTACGCTCGGCTTCTCTAGATTTTTGAACTTCGTGTTCGACTTCGATGAAAAGAAAAAGTTTGTTTGCAAATATTATAAAATTATCAAAACCTCTGCATATTAAGTGATTGTTAAATTTGTTTTTATTTTAGACTGAAAAGGAACTTTATTTACTCAAGGTTCTATCGACCTTAAGGAACACATTCTCATCCAGACACTCGCGCTTCGCGCTCGATATTTTATTTGAAAATCATTTGAACCGTATGATAGAAACAAAAAAGTTTGAGCGCACTTACGGCGTGCGATTTGGTAAATACACTGAGCGCGCACTTTGTGCTTCGTG
>CAKNYM010034280.1:0-13939 GCA_932195095.1 Andricus curvator
TCCTTTCGTCTTTTTTATTTTGATTATTATCAAATCACAACATGAAAGCATGCAAAATATTTAAATAAATGATAAATATTTTGCATGCTTTCATATTGTGATTTGATAATAATAAAAATAAAAAAGACGAAATAAATAAAAAATAGAAGGAAGGGGATGTGGTTGGTTGCCTTCTCATTCTTCTTTCCTCTTTTTTATTTTTGTGCAAAGAAACAAATTTCTTTGTTCTTAAGAATTGCAGTGGGAGCATTTTGTGGTGTTTGTCCGAATTTGATCGTTGAATTCTTGTTTTATTATCAGGAATTCTATACATTAAAAAATTACAGTTGCAGAAACGCTGTACTTTCTTGTAAAAATTATGTCCACCAGGAATCGTATAATTTTTTCAGGCAATTACTCAATCTACTACTTTTAGGCATCGTATTCTATGCAATTTCTAAAAGCATTTTCTTTCGGACCACCTTACTCTAGAATAATTTTCTTAATCTCAAAGAGACTAAGAATATGGTGTGATTAATTAAGCAAAGACGGCTCTCACGGTAATTTGACGTCAGGACACCCGTGATGGTGAATTTAGCGTTTTAGTTGGAAAGTGGAAAGTTCCTCCTGGCAGGGCCTGGCATGAGGCTGTCTCATCGAATAATACATAGGGGTAGACACGATACCGGAAAGTGGGAACTCGCAGTGCGGCAATAGAATTTCTCTTCGCGTTCTCTTTGCACTGAGCCTTTTCCCTGCCACCTGCCACCCACGGCGTAAATGCACTTTCTACGTTTATAAGAGGGATGGATGATTCAAAGGGGCGGGAAAACGAGGAGCGCCTCTAAGGGTCGTAGATGCCGCGATGTCTGCATCAGAACGAAAACGAACTGACAATGGCAGGCAAAAGGGGAAGTTAAAATCCTACCAATTGGAAGGAAACTTTGATCGTGAGGAAAAGAACTTCCAATGAAACGATACGATACGATCCGACTGGCTGACTGAAAGTCTCAAAGAGTAGAAATAAATTTAAAAATTAAAATTAGAATAATTCTTTCTATTCTTAACGATGTTTGAGGAAATGGATTTAAAAAAGAATTTTAATGAATATTATTTAAAGGCCGTGGCTTCTAGGGTTCCTTGCGAATCGAAAATTTCTTTGCTTTAGTGAAAAAATGATCCCTTATTTTGCCAGATTTATAAAAAAAATATTTAGAGATCGCTATGGAGGTTCATGCTGCCGTGATTTGGAAAAACACCGTCAATTGCAAAAAATCGAAAAATGAGTTTTTTATATCGTTGGAATCGTGAAAAAAGATACACCTGATTATTAAAATAATTTTTTTTAATTGTTCATAACTTTAAGAATAATTGTTGCATAACTTTTGGAAAACACCGTTAACTGCAAAGATTGGCGAGTTGTGATTTGAGAGAGAGCCGTAACTGACCGTTAACTGCAGGCGTAAATCAGAGACGACTAAATACGTGACGTCAAAATTCGAGAAAACGCCGTAACGGGCAGTTACGGACTTTACCAAAATTATTGGACGGCGATTTCGAGCCTTCGTGATTTCGGAGAGGTCCGTAATTGCTTACGGTGTTCACCGGAATCATCGAACCCCGAGAAAAAAGGTTTGTGATTCGAGAAACGCCGTAACTGCACTTATTATTAGTTATTATATTCTTTTGCCGTGAACGGCGTTCTCTCAAATCACGGCAGGCCTATTTCTGAGGTCCGTAATTCGAAGAGAGCCGTAACTGCCCGTTACGGCGTTTTCTCGAATTTCAGCATCCCAATCAACACCGTTAACTGCATTTTAGATAATTAATCAACATTTTTTAACAATTTTTCTTGCAAAAATGAAAAGATCGTTTGCAAATTAGTCAAGAACAATAAAAAAATGCAGAAAATGAATAAGAATCCGCGATACACGCGAATAAAGATTCGAACAGTTTTCGTCGATTTTCTCGGCTTCGTTCATTTTGCAGTTAACGGTGTTTTCCCAAATCACGGCAGCATGTGTCAACAATTGGACTTTCAAAAATATAAGAGTCTTTAACGTCCGAGAATCCAAAATAGGAGAAAAAAGAACAACGAAGTTGTATCAACTCTATCGGAAAAGTTTATTAAAACCTTAAAAACCGAACGTTTCGAAAACACACCATTCCCATCATCAGGGGAACCAATTTATACAAATCTAAAAAAAAGTAATAATAACCCTGGCGAAAGTATCGTTTGACCTAAATCGTTTGAAAATCAATCCGACTCAATCCGGTTCAATCCGAACTCCAAAACGAACCAAAGTTTCAATCCAAATAAATCTTAACTCGGATTGATATGAACTGAATTTTTAATCCGAATGAATCCGAGTTCGGATTGAATTGGATTCATTCGGATTGAAAATCGTTTTAGGTCAATCCGATTTCGCATTCATTCGAATTCAAAATTTGGTTCGGATTTATTCGGATTGAACCGGATGAATTTTTGACCGATTCGGATCGAACGAAATCTTTTCAGATTGGTTCGAATTAACTCGGATACAGATTCCGGAATGATGCGGATGATTTCGAATTCGTTCGGAAGGAATTTCTATCTGATACTTTCGCCAGGGAATCTCACTAATATATTAATATGAACAATTTGAAAAAAATTGTAAATAATAAAGGTGTGAATAACCCACTTACTAAAGTCCTAGTCATCTTTTTTGGAGTAGAGTTCAATAATTGAGATCAATTTAAAAAGTCAGTAATAAATTTAAAAATATATATCAACAGAAGTCGGTTAAAATAAAATGTATGCTGTAAAAGAAAATTATAATTTAATTAGCAAATTATAATATAATAAAGATAGAGGTTAAGTTATTCAAAATAATAAACAATTATAGTTACCATATTTCAATTCAAAAAGGACTTCAAAACATTTGTGTGGTGAATAAATTAAAAATAATTTATAACAAACTGTAAAAAAAAATAAAATTTATAAATTTAAAAAATATATTTTTTATTATTATGAGAGCAGGATGGAAAAGCATCCTGCTCCCATAAAGATAACTCCAAAAGTGACTGTCCAGGAAAATCAACTAACCTAACATACAGTAGAAGTGAAGAAAAAGGCGCCAAAATTTGAAAAGTAATATAACAGCTGAGTGTTAAAGACGGTTATTTAAGAAGTAGAAACAAGCAACATGAGTTAATCTTTTGTATTCAATATTGTAAGAAAATTCAAGAGAAAAACTTCATTGTTAGGAATTTGTTATAAATTTTATAAAAATAATTCTAGAATAGAATTGTAAGATTCATTAAGATGGTCAAGATCAGTGATTTTATTGAGACAGTTATCCAGTTCTTTTTTAATAAAAACGATTTCAGGAAAGGCTCTTTCAGTAGGATGATTCTCTTGATGCAAAACTTCAATCTCATCCCAAAGGAAAAAATGAGAAATATTATCATTAATATTATTAAATAAGTGGTCGTTAAGAACATTATTGTAGTTTAATCTAACACTATCCTGGTGTTCTTTACTTTTAAAGTTTTTAGATTTTGATTTCAAAAAATCTAACTATCTTATCCTGTAAAATGTAGGAAAATTCTTATCAGGGTACCATGTTACCCTAAATTTTTTTTGGCAATTAAACAAAAATTTCAAGATTATATATTATTTAATTCTAATTTTAATATTTAAAAAAAATTCGAATTAAAAAAAATAATAATACAAAAATCAATAATTAAATTATAAACCCCTTTCAAAATGCGTTTTTATTATAAAGTTGTAATTAAGACGTCAAATTCAGCACTACATTTTTTTCCATTATGAAACGGAAGACGAGAAAAATCCCGAAAAAAATATTCGAAATAGAAAATTTCCGAATTTATAAAACTGGCGGAATAAAGAAATCCCGACTTCGAAAATTCCTGAAAAATTTATAATATTGGCAAATATAAATATTCCCGAATAATAATACTAATATAATTAATAATAATATGAATATAATATATACTTTTTATTTATATATTATAAATAATATAAATATAAACAAAATATCAATAATCAATTTAAAAAAAATGTTAAACGTTGGAAGAATTCAGAAATTGATTATTTTTGACTTCTAATTTTTTTCAATTTATTTAATTTTTTAAGTACGGATTTTTTAAGTTCGAGTTATTAGTAGTACTTAGCATTAACATTTTCAAATTGAAAATTAAAAAAAAAAAAATTTTTTTTCAAACTAAATTTTTCAATAATACAAAATGTTGATTTTATGATTGAAATTTAAATTTTTTTTTGAACTTCTGGAGTCTTATCATTCTTAAATTTTAAATTTAATCAGCAATTTGTTTTAAATTAAATTTTTCAATAATACAAAATGTTGATTTCATGATTTGAATTTTAAAAAACTTTAATTTTATATTTATTTTATATATTAAAATTTAATTGATTCATTATTTAATTTTAATTTTAATATTAAAAAAAATTCAAATTTAAAGAAAAAGAAAATAATAAAAAAGCAATAATTAAATTATAAACCCCTTTAAAATGCGTTTTTATTATAAAAGTGATTAGGACGTCAAATTCAGTCCTAAATTTTTTTTTAATTATGAAAGGGGAGAAGAGAAAAATCCCCCAAAAAATATTAAAAATAGAAAATTTCCGAATTTATAAAACTGACGAAATAAAGAAATCCCGACTTGTAAAATTCCCGAAAAATTTATAATATTGGCAAATATAAATATTCCCGAATAATAATACTAATATAATTAATAATAATATAAATATAATATAAATATAAACAAAATATCAATAATGAATTTTTTTAACATTTCATTGCTAAAAATATTTCATTATTATATTTTTAATAAATAAATATTATTGATTATAAAACAACATTTTTGCTTCAAATTTTAACTCTTGCAATGTAAACATTTTTCAATACTACAAAATGTTGATTCTATGATTGAAATTTAAAAAATTTTAAAACATTTGAAGCCTTAACATTTTCAAATTTTATTTTTTAAAAAATTTGTTTTTAAATTAAATTTTTCAATAATACAAAATGTTGATTTTATGATTGTAATTAAATTTTTTTTTGAATTCCTGGATTCTTAGCATTGTTAAATTTTAAATTTAACTAAACATTTTTTTTTAATTAAATTTTTCAATAATACAAAATGTTGATTTCATGATTTAATTTTAAATAATTTTCAATCGTTTGAAGCCTCAACTTAATTTTCTTTTGAATTTTTTTCATGGAAATTCAATCTTTTTGTTATAAAATTCATTTTTTTAGTTGAAAATGTAATATTGTCGAATTATAAAATATCTGATACTGCAAAATTTCCGACACTAGAAAAGTCCCGAATTCAAGCAATTAAAAAAAGTGTTTTTTTCAAATAAATCACATTTATTTATTCGAAATACAATAATGAAATATTTTGGTCGAAAAAAGTTTTGTTTGAATTTTTTTCTAATTATTGTTTAATTTTAAAATAAGAATTATTAACAATATATATATTTCTGAGTCAAAAAGATCAATACAAGAAGAAGATTTTTATAACAAGAACAATAATTTAAAAAAAGATATTATGCACATTAAATAACTTGCATGGAGAAGTTTCTTTTTTTTTTTTTAAATTATTGTCATTTCAAATTCAAACAATGATTATATAATATACATTGGAGATTGACCAAAATTTTGTATTGATAAAAATATTTCATTATTGTATTTGTAATAATTAAGTAATATTGATTATGAAACAATTTTGTTTATTATTTAAATTTGCGTATTTTATAGTGTTAGATATTTTATAATTCGGGCATTTTCTGTCGAGAATTTTATTATTCTGAAATTTTTCAAATTCGGTATTATTATAAAAAAGCGGGAATTTTCAAATTTTCTAAGATTGTAAACTTTTCGAGAACTTTTCAATCCGGGATTTTCCTATTTCAACAATTTTATAATTTCCGGAATTTTCTATTTCTAATATTTCTCATTTATTTTTATTGTTTTTTATTTATTTATATTTTTTTCGGGAATTTTATTTTTCCTAATATTCATAAGATTCTTGAAGAAATTCGAAAATATTTTTGAAGATTTCCGTCATGTTGAATCAAAATTTGAACAAAAAAGATATTTTTTTACCAAGTAGATGAATTTTCAACAAAAAAAAAAGGATTTTTCAGTTAAGAACGAAAAAAAATTCAATCAAGTTATAATTTAAAGGGAAAAGTCATTTTTAATACTAAAAATGAAATTTGAAAAACTAGTTAGTTTTTAAGTTTAGTTGGTGTAAGAGTTATATAAATATAATTTTTCAAGGATTCTTGAGAAAATTAAAAACGGTTTTTGAAGATTTTAAATATGTAGAAAAAGTATCTAGAACATTTTTCAGAAAGTTTCTTTATCATACAGGATATTACAAAATTTTAGGGAAAATTTGAGTCATTTTAAAAGATATTTAGGACTTATTGAAGTTTGAAAGAATTTCAAAAATATTTTTAAATTTTTTGGAAATCTTTCAAAGTTGAAAAATATTTCTAATCTCTTTAAAACTTCTAAAATTCGAAAATATGATTTAAACTAAATCGAATTATTCCTAAAAATTTAGAAAAATCTTTTAAAATGGAAAAAAATTGCCTTACAAATTTCCAGATTCTTTCTTGACAATTTGGGAATTCTTAAAATGTTTTAATCTTTTCAAATAATCTCTTAAAAATAATGTTTCAATATGAAGAATCATTTTAAATTTTCACAGGAATCTTAAAAAAAAATTGTTATCTTGAAACCTTTCAAAATCCTTAAAAAGCTGCAAAATTTTATTTTGAAATCGTCAAGGATCTACTTTTCATAATTTTTTTAATCTTTCTGAGTTTAAAATTATTTTTTTAATTTTTGAATATCTCTTAAACTTACTCGACGTTTTGATATCATTTGGAAAAATTTGCTAAAACAAAAATAATTGCCTGAGAATCGTCAAGATTTTTTTGACATTTTTAGAAATCATTTGAAATGGTTTGAAACTTTTTTATTATCTCTTCAAATTTATTTTTCAAAATAAAAAATCATTTGAAATGTTTCTAGGAGCAGTAAGAAAATTTGGGTATTTTATTAAAACATTTCAAATTTGTTTAAATTGGGTCCCAAATGTTTTTCTTCAATTAAATATAAAAAATAAAGTACATATATAATAATAAAGTATAAGAAATTTATCGACTTTTAAACTTTTCTAAAAAATATTTTTTAATCGTAGGACTGATATTTCTTAAATTTATTTTCAATAGTAGAAATTGTTTTTAGTAAAGTGATATTTTCTGGGGACGAATTTGACATCTTAATTTCAGCCATATTTTTGCCGGATTTTAATATTCTTTTCCGGTATATTTTATCGTCAAAATAATTGAATTCTAAAGAATTCCAAAGAATTTATAATTAATTCAAAAAAATTCAAGTTCAAATCCAACATGTTTGAAAATTCATCTCAGGAAAAATATGTTGAAATAGAACATTTTTACTTTAAATTTTAACTCTTACGAGGGAAAATTTTTTCAATAACACAAACTGTTGATTTCATGATTGAAATTAAAAAAAATTTTAAACGCTGGATGCCTTACATTTCGTATTGCTCAATTTAAACCTTCAGAATTTGGAAATTGATTATTTTTAAATTTTTTACTTCTGATTTTTTTTTAGTTTATTTGAATTTTTAAATAAGGATTTTTTAAGTTCGAATTATTAGTATCATACTTTTGCAATTGGCGGCTCGGAAAGCAGAACCGACGGAGCGCTCGGCCAGTAGGCAGGAGAGGGGATAACGTGTAGTGAACGAGGTGGACGAGTGGATGAGGCGACCCATACTTCGTCGCCTCGTCCACTTCGTTCTCTGCGCGTTATCCCCTCTCCTGCCTACTGGCCAAGCGCTCCGTCGGTTCTGCTTTCCGAGCCGTCAATTCTTCAATATTGGTCACTTCAATTTTAGAATTATTTTTTAAACAATTCATTTCAAAATTGTAGAAATTTGAAAACGTCACATGTATCTTGTTTTTTTACGATGAAAAGAAAATCTACTTGTTCTATCTAAAAATTATTAATAACAAATTTTTAGTTCCTTTCTGAGTGAACAACTTTTGCTAATTTTTTTTTCGTACCTTATGCCGTTTTCCGAAAAATTCAATTCTTCCTAATCTAACAGTTGAATTTTCAAGTAATAAAGGAAAAATTTTCAACTAAAAATGGAATAGCTACTTTTTCAGATAAAAAATTACCGTTTGACAAAAACCAAATGAATTTCAAAAAGAATAGTTAATTTTTTTGGATAAATAGTTTATTTTTCTACCAATGTAGGTAAATTCGCAAACCAGACATTAATTTTCAACTAAAATAGTGAATCTTAAACAAACAAATTAATTTTCAAGAAAAAAGTTTAATATTTAACAAAAGAGTTGAATTTTCAACCAAAAAAATGATTTTTTAGCCAAGAAGATTAATTTTCTACAGAAAATAATTTCCAAAACGGATTAATTTTCAACCTCATAGTCGCATTTTCAACCAAACTGATGAATCTTTGATAAAAAAATTAATTCTCGACAAATGTGTAATAGTTGTTATTTCCACCAAAAAATATTTTGATTTAAATGAAAGACTGTTAAATTAAACCAAAAGATTTTTCAATCAAAAAAGAAAAAAAACTTCATCCAAAATTGTGAATTTTTGAATCATAAAGGCGAATTTTTGAAAAAAGCGTTAAATTTACAACCCAAAAATATGAATTTTATACTAAAATAATTAAATTTCCGACTAAAAAAAATCAATTTTCTACGGAAAAGGAATAATTTTTAATAAAAGATGTGAATTTACAACCGAATATTTTAATTTTTAATGGAATTTTCAACTAAAAAATATTGAACGAAATAGTTACATTTTCAACTAAACAAATGAATGTTTAACCAAAAAGATTGAATGTTCTATCAAACAAAAAAAAAAGTTTTGGCAAAAAATGGCCAAATATTTGAAACACAAATTTTCAACAAAATAGACAAATTTTCAACTATAAATGATAAATTTTCAATAAAAAATAAAATTGTTTAACTTTCAGTTAGAGGAATAAGTTTTTAAGCAAATTAATTTAATTTTAACGAAACAGATTTTCAACTAATCAAATAAATTTTCTACCAAAAGATTGAATATCTATACCAAAAATTTTCGGCAAAAAATCTAGTTAAATTTTTAGTTAAAAAAATTAATCTTGAATAAAAAACTGCTTTTCAACCAAATATTTTAATTTTTAATGAAATCAAACATAATATAGTTAAATTTTCAATTCAAAAATTAATTTTTAATTAAAAAAACAACTAATTTTTAAGACAAAGAAACCAATTTTGAACCAAAAAGATTAATTTTCTACAAGAAAAGATTAATTTTTAACAAAATACATGAATTTTCAACCAAAAAGTTGAATTAAGAAGATTAATTTTCTTCTACAAAAGACAAAGTTTCAACAAAATACAGAAATTTTCAACCAAATAGTTAAATTTTAAATTTTATAGTTAAAAATTTAAATAAAAAATTTCCAAAATGGGCATATATGACGTTTTCAAATTTGTAAAATTTTAAAATGAATTGTTTAAAAAACAATTCTAAAATTCAAGTGTCCAATATTGAAGAATTGATGACTCGGAAAGCAGAACCGACGGAGCGCTTCGTCAGTAGGCAGGAGAGGGGATAACGTGTAGTGAACGAGGTGGACGAGGCGACGAATTTGGTCGCCTCGTCCAAAAATATAATTCAGTTAATTTTTTAAATACTGACAACTAAATTCGAAAATTTCATGAAAACAAAATTTTTTACTGAGGTTTTATAAAAACCAAAGAGTTATATTTTCCGATCCTGTTAACTTTTTAATGATTTCACTTCATCTGTTACATTATGGTGTTCCAAAGAACCAAAAGTGAACAAAAAATTTGTTGAATGACAATTTAACTATTCCATGTTTGTTTGAAAATTTTTTTAAATGAAATTTTCGAAGTCAGGTGTCAGTATTTAAAAAATTAACTGAATTATATTTTTGGACGAGGCGACGAAATTCGTCGCCTCGTCCACCTCGTTCACTGCACGTTATCCCCTCTCCTGCCTACTGGCCAAGCGCTCCGTCGGTTTTGCTTTCCGAGCCGTCAATTCTTCAATATTGGACACTTTAATTTTAGAATTGTTTTTCAAACAATTCATTTCAAAATTGTACAAATTTGAAAACGTCATGTGCCCATTTTGGAAATTTTCTATTTAAATTTTTCCAATTCGTAGTTGGTAAATTTGGAAAGGCTTTTTTTTTTAATCCTAAAAATTTTATTTGAACATTGTCACTTTTAGATGCTTCTAATTAAATATTGTTAAATTTCAAATGTTTCTGTATTAAAATTATTAATTGTGTTGTCTAATAATAATTCTTAGAAATTAGTCAAGTAATTTAGTTATTATTTATTTTGTTGTTTAGTAAGTAAAATATTTTAAATAGCTCTCGTATTTTTGCTTTCTTATCTGCACATCCCTGTAGCTTAACTATTCCGTGAACTATTCGAACCTCTAACGCCCTAAACAATTCCAAATTCTCATCCCCGTTTTGAAGATAACTGAAGTATTTCAGAGGCCTCCAGGCATCCTCTAATTAGAATGAATTTTTGATCTTATGAAAAAATATTTATGAAAAAAATATCTAATATTTTCAAGAAAGTATTATTCTATTTGTGAAAGAAAAGTATTCAAAAATCTATTTAGCATTTTCCCAAAAATATAATTCAGTTATTTTTTAAATACTGACACCTAAAATCGAAAATTTCATGAAAACAAAATTTTTTACTGAGGTTTTATAAAATCCAAATAGTTATATTTTCCGATCCTGATAACTAACTACTTTTTTTAACAATTTCGCTTCATCTGTTACATTATGGTGTTCCAAAAAACCAAAAGTGAAAAAAAAAAATTTGACTTACAATTTAACTATTCCATCTTTGGTTGAACATTTATCTTCTTCAGTTGGAAATTCAACTATTTGGTTGAAAATTCATGTATTTTGTTGAAAATTAATATTTTTTCTTTTTCTTGAAAATTAGTTTTTTAAAATAAAAAATCAATTTTTGAATTGAAAATTTAACTATATTATGTTTGTTTTGACGTCAATCTTCTTCAGATGAAAATTCGAATGTTTATTTGAAAATTTCTATATTTTGTTGAAACCTTGCCTTAAAGATTTCATTAAAAATTAAAATATTTGGTTGAAAATTCATGTATGTTGTTAAAAATTATTCCTTTTTGGTAAAACATTAATTTTTTGGTTGAAAAGCAGTTTTTTATTCAAAATTAAATTTTTAAACTGAAAATTGAACTAGATTTTTTGCCGAAATTTTTTTCTATAGATATTCAATCTTTTTGGTAGAAAATTTATTTGATTAGTTGAAAATCTATTTCGTTGAAAATTAAATCAATTTGCTTAAAAACTTATTTCTCTAACTGAAAATTAGACAATCCTATTTTTTGTTGAAAATTTATCATTTATAGTTGAACATTTGTCTATTTTGTTGAAAATTTGTGTTTCAAATATTTGGCTGAAAATTCATGTATTTTTTTTTAAATTATTGTTTTTTAAATAGAAAATTAATATTTTTGTTTGAAAATTCATTACTTTGGTGAAAAATTAGTTCTTCAAAATTAAAAATTAATTTTTAAAAATAAAAATTGAAGTATTCCATTTTTACCGAAACTTTTTTGTTTTGTTTGATAGAACATTCAATCTTTTTGATTAAAAATTCATTTGTTTAGTTGAAATATTAATATTAATTCATTATTAATAATTCATTACAAATTAAAATATTTTGTTGAAAATTCATGTATTTTGTTACAAATTATTCTTTGTTGGTAGAAAATTCATTTTTTTTTGTTTGAAAAGTAGTTTTTTATTCAAAATTAATTTTGTTAAATAAAAATTTAACTAAATTTTTTTTCGAAATTTTTTTCATAGATATTCAATCTTTTTGGTAGAAAATTCATTTGATGAGTTGAAAATTTAACTATTTTGTTGAAAATTAAATTAATTTGCTTAAAAACTTATTTCTCTAACTGAAAATTAAACTATTTTTTTTTTGTTAAAAATGTATCATTTATAGTTGAAAAATCGTCTATTTTGTTGAAAATTTGGGTTTAAAATATTTGGTTGAAAATTCATGTATTTTGCTGAAAATGATTCCTTTTTTAGTAGAAAATTAATTTTTTTGTTAAAATTTCATTTCTTTGGTGGAAACTTGGTTTTTAAAAATTAAAAATTAATTTTTTTAACTGAAAATTTAACTTTTCCATTTTTTGCCTGAACTTTTTGTTTTTTGTTTGATAGAACATTAAATCTTTTTGGTTAAAAATTAAACAATTCTATTTTTATTGAAAATTTATCCTTTATAGTTGAAAATTCGTCTATTTTGTTGAAAATTTGGGTTTTTATTTGGTTGAACATTAACGTATTCAGTTTAAAATTCTATTCAAAATTTAAATATTTGGTTTAGAATTCACATGTTTTGTTAAAAATTATTCTTTTTTAGTAGAAAATTAATCGTTTTGGTTAAAAATTAATTTTTCATTGAAAATTAAGTTTATTTTCACTAAAAATTTAACTAAATTTTTAGTCTACATTTTTTTATAGACATTCAATATTTTTGGCAAAAAATTCAATTTTTTAGTTGAAAATGTAACTATTTCGTTCAAAATTAACTTTTTTTGCTTAAAAACTTATTGGTCTAAATGAAAATTAAACAATTCTATTTTTGTTGAGAATTTATTATTTACAGTTGAAAATTCGTCTAATTTGTTGAAAATTTGTATTTTTTGGTAGAAAATGAAACTTTTTTCTTGAAAATTCCAATAAAAATTAACATATTTAGTTAAAAATTTATGTATTTTGTTGAAAATTATTCTTTTTTGGTAAAAAATTAATATTTCTGGTTGAAATTTTATTTCTTTGGTTGCAAATTAATTGTATTAACATTAAAAATTAATTTTTTTTAATAAAAATTTAACTGTTCCATTTTTCGTCGAAATTTTTGTTTTGTTTGTTTTTTTTTACTACAAAATTGAATTTATTTAACTGAAAATTCACCTGTTTGGTTGAAAATGAAATATTTCGTTTAAAATAAATTTGTTTTTTTTTGAAAACTTATTTCTCTATCTTAAGATTAAGCTATTCTATTTTTTGTTAAAAGTGTTCCATTAAAAATTAAAATATTCGGTTGTAAATTCACATCTTTTGTTAAAAATTATTCTTTTTTGGTAGAAAATTGATCTTTTTTAGTCGGAAATTTAATTATTTTGGTAGAAAATGCATATTTTTGGGTTGTAAATTAAATTCTTTTTTCAAAAATTCGTCTTTATGATTTAAAAGCTCAAAATTTTGGATGAGGTTTTTTTTCTTTATTGATTGAAAAATCTTTTGGTTTAATTTAACAGTCTTTTATTTAAATAAAAATATTTGTAGTGAAAATATCAACCATTACACATTTGTTAATAAATTAATTAAAATAATAAAATTGTTGAATATTTAATTTTGTCTTCGAAATTAATTTTTGTTGTTCAAGATTCACTATTTTAGTTGGAAATTAATGTCTGGTTTGCAAATTTATTCAAATTGGTAGAAAAATAAACCATTTACTTAAAAATTGAACTATTTATCCAAAAAATTCAACTCTTCTGTTGGAAATTCATTTTTTTTGGTCTAAAACTAATTTTTGATCTAAAAAAGTAGCTTTTCCATTTTTAGTTGAAAATCCTCTTTTTTAAATTTAACTATTTTGTAAAAATAGTATATTGTGCTACAAGTTGAAAAAGCGAGAGATTTAAAACGAGTGTGAAGTTAGCTACCCGAGCGGAGCGAGGGTGGCTATCACACGAGTTTTAAATCGTCGCTTTTTCAATGTGTGGGACACGATACTTTT
>CAKNYM010034280.1:17589-30725 GCA_932195095.1 Andricus curvator
AAAGAGTTGGCTACAGTAAGGGGTAAAGTTCTCTAGAGTACGGAGGAAACTCGAGTAGATAAGCGGGTACAGTTGTCTAGGATACGGGGTAGAGTTGGCTAGGGTACGGGGTGAAGTGGGGAGAGTTGGCTGAGGTACGGAATAAAGTCAGCTAGAGTACGGGGTAAAGTTGGCTAGGGTACGGGGTAAAGTTGACTAAAGTACGGTGTAAAATTGGCTAGGGTACTTAGTAAGATCTTCCCTTCCCATCAGGGTGGCCCTTATTTTTCACTTTTCGAATTTCTCTGCTCTCACCCCCCAGTTTTGTTCGAATTCCCAAAAAAAAATCTCCTCCAAATTTGAGAAAAATCGGTTGATATTTAGAGGTGGCGCAAAGACCATGAAGTTTCCCATTGATTTAACATGAGAAAAAGGCAGCTTTTTGTAAATCTAATATTTAAACATGATAATACATTACAAATAATTCCATGTTTTGATAAATTGTTCAGAATTCGTTAGAGAATAAGAATCAATCATAAATTTTGAGGTTGAATTATTTTAAGCCACTCTTCTGGGTCCCCAAAAAAACCCCATAAGTTGTTTAAACAATTTTAATTTGCTTAAATATGTATATTTTTAGTTAACTAGCGAAATGAACGTATTTTTAGACTTTATGAGTTATTAAATCAATGATAACAATAAAATAATTTGTTTAAATAATTTTACAATTATTTAAATAATGCTTATTTGTTCAAGTATATATTTTACCTAAAAAAGCAGGAAAAACATTTTATCTCACTAAATTTTCGAGAAATTTTAATATTTCTAAGTACTAATTTGTTTATCATGAATACTCGTAGATGTTTAAACAAATTTAAATTGTTGAAACAATTTGTTTGACTACATATTTTATTTTTGCTATTTTTCGAAAGATTGAAATGTTTTTATGTTCTACTTTGCTTTTTAACCATACTCTTAAGTTTTGACACAAATTAAAATTGTTGAAACAATTGAATATTAGTTAACAAATGACCAAGTATTCTTAAATTACCGATTAATGATTTTTTTTAACTTTTGAAAAGCGTCAATAAACTGCAATATTACGCAAATTTCAAATTTGTCATTCATTGGGTTTTCTTTGGGGACCCATAAGAGTGCCTTAAAATTATTTAACCGCAAAATTTATGATTGATTCTTATTCGCTGACGAATTCTGAACAATATACTGAAACACGGAATTATTTGTAACATATTATCGCGTTTAAATATTAGATTTACAAAAAGCTGACTCCCATGTTAAATCAATGGAAAACTTCATGGTCTTTGCGCCGCCCCTAAATATTAACCGATTTTTCTCAAATTTCGAGATTTTTTTTTTGCATTCGTACAAAAGTGCGAGGTGAGAGCAGAGAAATTCGAGGAAAAAAATCCACCAAGTTTAAATAAAAACCACCCTAATGTGCACGCTTCCTTAGTGTCCATCCTAAAATATAAAATAAAAAAATAATTCTGCAAATGAATTAAGAACGTGAAAAAGGCTGAATTTTATTTTAAAAACTTGGTTTGTAATTCCTACCATTTCCATTTGTAGTTTAAATATGTATTAAGCGGATCACTCTCAGCGCTGCTCTCGATTCAAGTCGAGCTCAACGTTTCTTTATTCACGCTACTTTTCCCAGCGTTCAAGCCAAGCTCATCGTTTAATCTTCAATTTAAAAGACGACCCCTTGAGATCAAGCTAATAACACTCATCTTAGTAACTAATTTTATCCTGAAGTGGAAATGCACCGGAAAATGCACGCTTTCATTTATAAGGAAATTTTCTTCCCTGAACGTATTCTGCTTTTAGCGCTAGCTCCTTACTCTTATTTTATTTACTACAAAATAAGTTGTCAATTTTTGTCAAAGTTCTCGGCCTTCAAAAATATATGCAATATATAATATTTAAAAAATTAAAGACATTGGTGCACATAATCAATTCTAATAATGCGAATGTAGATCGTAATGGTAAACTTTGATAAACTAGAATCCTAGATAATAAGGAAGTGAAACTTTCTCCTTTTAGAATTTTTCTTGCCAAACGTTTATTTTTAATAATAAAAACGAAATATTGAAAAAAAGTTTCTACCTGATTTAATTAAGTTATGAAACTCGAATCGTTTTAACTCGGCCAAATATTATTGAAATACTATAGCGATGCCTATAGGAAATCATGAAAAAGTTAACAATCGCTTATTGTTTAATAATATTTAATTGTAAACTGAGGTCAATCAATAATTGTGTTTTCTTGGTTTCGCCGGTAAAAAGTATCTAGGTAACTTCGACTTTCAAACAACTGAGATATTCAGCTTTTGAAAAAGTACTCGACGTCTGCCCGCGCTGTTAGCTAATGCGTCGCGAGGACTCCTCTGTCAGGCAGCGTTCTCGAAGTTCAGTCTGCGCGGGCAGACGTCGAGTACTTTTTCCAAATCTGAATATCTTAGTAAATTTTTAACAAAAAGACATGAGATTTTCCAAAAAATTTCATTCAAACAACTTCCAGTGAGTGATTTGTTCAGCAATGTTGAATGAAGTTTTTTGGAAAATCTCATATCTTTTTGTTAAAAATTCACTGAGATATTCAGATTCGGAAAAAGTACTCGACGTCTGCCCGCGCAGAGTGAGCTTCGAGAACGCTGCCTGACAGACCAGTCCTCGCGACGCATAAGCTAACAGCGCGGGCAGACGTCGAGTACTTTTTCACAATCTGCATATCTCAGTTGTTTGAAAGTCAAAGTTACCTGGATACTTTTTACCTGCGAAACCAAGAAAGCACAATTATCGATTGACCTTATTTTGCAATTGAATATTGTTAAACAATGAGCGATTGTTAACTTTTTCATAATTTCCTAGGCATCGCTAGAGTATTTTGAATACGTCCTACAAATATGAACTCATTTCAACAATATTTGGCCGAGCTAGGACCATTTAAGTTTTAAAACTTAATTAAATCAGGGAGCAACTTTTATTCAATCTTTCGTTTTTATTATTCAAAATAATTTTTGGCGAAAAAAATTCTGAGAGGGAAAAGTTTCATTTCCTTATTCTCTAGAATTCTAAATTTTCAAAAGATTGATTTTCTGATTTATGTACTGCGTTGATCATTTTTTTCGATAATAATTTAATTTTAATAATATAATTAAAATTAAACAATTTCGAATTTATGTTTAACCTGTAAATACTTTCAGGTTATAGAAATAATTTCATTTTCATATAATATAAAGCTTAAATATATGAAAAATTAAATAGATTTTTAATATCTTCAAATAAAAATATTAATGAATTTTAAAATGAAAATGACGAATTTTCAACAAAGTAATACATTTTCAACAAGATAAATAGTTACATTTTTAACCAAAAGGATTAGTTTTCTACCAGAAAAGTCGAAATTTCAATAAAACAAATACATTTTCTACTAAAAGTGATAAATTTTCCATTAAAAATGGATTAGTTAACTTTTTTCTAAAAAAAATAATTTTCCACCCAAAAGTTGCTTTTGTGACAAAGATCAAATTTCTACCAAATGATGGATTTTTAAATAAAAATGACAAATTTTTAATAAGAGTTGAAATGTTAACCAAAAAAGCTTTTTAAGTCAATAAAAAAAAATTATTCATAATTTTGAATTCCCAAGCGGATTCTTAACAAAATAATACATTTTCAACAAGATAATTACATTTTTAACCAAAAGGATTAATTTTCTATCAAAAAAGGCGAATTTTCAACAAAAAGCACATGAATTTTCTACCTAAAATGATACATTTTTTATCAAAAATGAAATACATTAAATTTTCATTGAAAAAATTAATTTTCAACCCAAGAGTTGCATTTGTAAGAAACAAACAAAAATTTCTATCAAATGATGAATTTTCAAATCAAAATGACGAATTTTCAACAAGAGTTGAAATTTTAACCAAAGAAAACTTTTTAAGTCAATAAAAAAAAATTATCCATAATGTTGAATTCCCAAGCTGAAAAGACGATCTTTATACAGAATAGTTGAATTTTCAACCCTGAACATTAATTTTTTGTCAAAAAAGATGGATTTTCGACAAATTACATAATCTTTCTACCAAATAGTTGAATTTTTTAACCTAAAAAAATCAGCTTTCAACCAAACATAGAATAGTTGAATTTTCATTAGGAAAAAAATTTTAATTCAAACAAATTTTTTTTACAAAACAGTTGAATTTTTAACCAAAAAATATGAATTTTCAACCAAAAAGTTAATTCTTAACCAAAATGTTGAATTTAAAAAAAAAAGATTAATTTTTAAACCCAAATAGACGAATTTTCAACCAGAAATGAATGTGAAAATAAAATGTTCACATTTTCATTAAAGAAAATTAATTTTCAAAAAAAAAAAATAATAATTTTCAGCTGAATAGTTAAATTTTCAACCAAAAAGTAGATTTTTGAATGTAGATATTTTTTACAGAAAAAAATATAAAGTTACAAAAAAATACCTGAATTACCAACCAAATACTTGAATTTTCAACTAAAAAGATGAATTTTAAAGTATACATTTTCCACCAAAAATATGAATTTTCAATAAAAAAGTAAATTTTCCACAACATAGTTCAGTTTGCTACAACATTTTTTAATTTTCAAGCCAAAAAGACCAATTTTCTTCAAAACAGCTGAATTTTCCAACAAAAAATTAATTTAAGATCAAATAGTTGAATTTTCATCTGAATGCATGAAACTTCAAAAAGAAAGTGAATTTCCAAAAAAAGATTTTTCAATAAAGAAGATAAATTTTTCTACAAAAAAAATTAATTATCAAAAAAAGACATGAATTTTCAACCAAGTACTTGAATTTTTAACTGAAAAAGATAATTTTTCAACCAAGCATTTGAATTTTTAACTAAGAAAGATCAATTTTCAGTTACAAAATAAATGTCCAACCCAAAAATGAAACCAATTTTCAACAAAATAGTTAAATTTTCAACCAAAGAGATAAATCTTCATTAAACAAAAAAATACCCAAATAGACGAATTTTCAACAAAATACATGCATTTCCATCGAATACTTAAATTTTCCACTTATAAAGAATAAATAATTTCTAACAAAAAAAAATGAATTTGCTAAACAATAGTTAAAGTTTTGAATAATTAGTTTAATTTTTAATCGAACAGTTTAATTTTCTAATAAAATAGAGATTGTTTTCTATCACAATATGAATTTTCAAACAAAAAAGTTAAATTACAACCATATACATTTATTTTTATGCAAAAAGGGTGAATTTTCAACCAAAAAGAGGACTTTTTAGCGAAATATTTGAATTTTTCACCAAAGAGATGAATTTTTAAGTAAAATGGTAAATATTCAACAAGAAAAAAAGAATTTTAACAAACCTATCAGCCTAGTCGTTGAATTTTGAAACAAAAATTTTATTTTTTCATCAAGATTAATTTTTTACCAAAATGACGAATTTTCAACCAAATGGGTGAATTTTTAACTATAAAAGATAAATAGTTAATGTAATATCTATAATCAATTGTTATAGTTAGTTAAACTTTCAGTAAAAGAAATTAATTTTTAACTTAAAGTGAAATAAATTCTAAACAAAATAGTGAAATTTACAACCAAAGAGATGAATCTTTAACAAAATATAATTAATTTTTGAACAAAGTGATAGCATTTTTAACCAAATGAGATGAATTCTGAACCAGAAAAAGAGGTAGACTTTTTACCCAAAAAAAAAAGTTTTGGAAACAGAAATTTTTTTTTTTTGAAAAAGGCTAACAGAGAGGAATAGGGGAAAGAGTGTAAAGTCTGAAATATGAAAGTGATTTTTAAAAGTATAAAGTTATTATTTGACTGTACCTTTGCAGGGCAATCTTTCGAAAAATTCGCCTGTTTGAATTTATCATCATGAAACGTATTAAACAATGCTCCTAAATGAAGAACATTTATAAAGAAATTAATCAAAAGTATTCTTATACCAGTAGCAATTTTAACTAATTATTCATTGTTTCATTGACTGCTAGATAAAATTACTTGTATATTTCTTATTTGAAAATATGTGGAATAAAAAGTGGAGTTCATTGGTGAAGTAAGCGAACAAAACATGATACATCCGCTTTTTGAAACAATAGATAATGATACAAGGTCTATTCTTTAATGTCTCTCTTTAACATTTGGAAGTACATTTTTTCAAACTGAAATAAACTTTACAAAAACAAATTGTGCAACAAAATTACACAATTTGTTTCATCAAAGTTTATTTTGGTTTAAAAAATGTGCTTTCTGAGATCCGTATGTTTTGTACTAAAGTGTTGAATATGCTATGAAAGCTACATAAATCCAAGCTAATAGATTCAATAATTTGATGATATTGAATAACCTAGATGGAAAAGCTAGGTGGTTTCCTCTATATGATCCTATTTGAATTCTTCTTATATATCTGGTGTTTTTGAAATACATAATTTGTCTTATTATTGAGGAATCATCACAAATGGATTTATCAGATTTTGTCCACTTACTCCTTATTTAAATGTGAATTTCAACATGCAGATTTTGCATCGCAATTCAAATGTTCCGAGAGTGATGTACGTAAATCAAATGATATGACCAGCCAGGAGGTTAGTACAAAATGCATGTGCTATTCATAGTGTGCTATGTTCATAGATTCTACGAGCCCATCATGGTGTTTCTCTGTTTCGTCCTACCAACTTTGATACCCGTTTACTGTTGGAATGAAACTTGGTTCATCAGCATCCACTCTGTCATCGTTCGTTACGTCTGGCTGCTAAATGCAACGTTTCTCGTCAACAGTTTCGCACACATGTGGGGTAACCGACCATACAATAGGTATAACGAATCTTTCATTTTACCTTTTTTACAAAATTATTCCATCAAAATAAAAAGCGGGAGCAAGCAAAGAAAATATAGGGAATGATTATAACAATCCAATTAATTTGTTTGAGTATATAATACATTATAAAAAGTTTAGTAGGTATAGAAATGACATGCTTCAAAAGACCCCGATTATGTTAAGAAGATCCTTTATTGTCAATATTTCTGCTACAAGTCTTTTAAACTTACTGGGATGATGGTGTATAACCAAAACATGTTTGGCTACAACATCTGAACATCATAAACATAATGAAAATCATGATTAATTTGTCATCATAATTTAAAATCATATCAATAATCATAATTTTTCATCTCAAACAACATAAACTTTTGAACATCTATAGTTCTTTGGCTTGTGTCCGAAATTGTCATGACGATCTTTGGTTCTATTGGCAAGTCTGGCTTACACAACACTCATCACAATTTAAGCAAACAATTTTATAATTATACTACATTAGTAAGCTCAAAAATGATAAAAGAATCTTTGCCTAATTTTGTGAACTTATCAAATTCGGAATCAATTCTTAATGTTTTTTCAAAGTTTGAATTCACTTGATATTCTTTTAATATCAAAAGGTAACTTACCATGGAATGGTATTGAAACAAAACGTTTGAAATAAGCTATGATTTATTATTTCATTTCATCTTTTTTTTTACAAAATTACAACCAAAATTATTTTATCAAAATAAACAGCGGGAGCAAGTAAAGACAATATAGGGAATGATTATAGCAATCCAATTAATATGTTTGACTTTATGATACATTATGAAAAGTGTTGTAGGTATAGAAATGACATGCTTTAAAAGACCCCGATCATGTTAAGAAGATCCTTTATTGTCAATATTTCTGCTACGAGTCTTTTAAACTTACTGGGGTGATGGTGTAAAACCAAAACATGTTTGGCTATAACATCTGCACATCATGAAAATAATGAAAATTATGATTAATTTGTCATCATTATTTGAAATTATATCAATAATCATAATTTGTCATCTTAAATAACATAAACTTTTAAGCATCTATGATTATTTGGATTGTGTCCGAAATTGTCATGATGTTCTTTGGTTCTAGTGGACAGTAATATACCAGTCTGGCCTACATAATATTTATCACAATTGAGGCAAACGATTTTATATACTACATTAGTAACCTTAAAAATGTTCAGAGAATCTTTGCCTAATTTCATGAACTCATCAAGCTTGGAATCAATCCTAAATGCTTTTTTAATCTTGAATTCACTCGAAATTCTTTTAATCTCAAAAGAAAACCTACCATCGAATTGTAGGTTCTGCAAAGAAGCCTTTCAGTGCTTTCATTTTGTCGCTAATGTGTGTTTGAACAAATTCTTTTGGACAATTATTGAGAAACAGAATATTTTTAATAGGATCAATATTGGGCTTGTGAAAACATTCATGTGATACTTCTCACGTTGTGTCAACAAGATTTTTTACAGTAGCTATTTAATGCTGAATTAGATGGTTAGAAAAAAAGTGTATTTATCTACCTGAATGAGTATCCTTTCTATACCAATCCTTGACAATAGTGCCATCATCAGTTTTATTAATTTTAACATTCATACACAGGAAATGAAATTGTTCATTTTAATCTCATGTGTAAATTTAAGTATGTGGTGGAAAGAAATGAAGTGATGTAAAACATAATCTAATTTGTGTATTAGCAAGTCTCCGGAGAAGGTCAGTAAAATAAAAAACGAAACTTGATCTCTAAAAAAAGATGCAACGTTCCGAACCATGTGTGGTCTCTCGTTTCAGATTGTTGAATTTTGTTGTCAGGAGTGTTTTATGTTTTATAAATAATTTGTTGTATTTTATGTTTTCAAAAACAAAGAAGTCACTAAAAATTCCAAAAGGTAAATTTATAATTAGTGCGTCATGTAGGAATCTCAGTTGTTGGTTTATGTCAAAAATTTCACAATTTACGTCCCTGATTTTAATGTTAAGAATTTTAATTTCAACTGTTTTTGAAATTCTATCAATTCTAGATTTATTAAAAGGATCATAAAATCTGAGATTTTCAAATCGATTATAATTTTCCAAATGTGATGGAATAATACCAGTTTTTCGGCATCTGATAAAAAAAATTCTTCGATTTGTCAAGACAGCTAACCTAGATGAAAGATGAGAGAATTTTTGTAGAAGTGTTACTAGTTGTAATCCAAAGTGGAGAGACTTGATGTTAAAAATCAATACAAAGCAGACAGCTTTTTCTGCCTCCTCTCATAAAATTAATTTGTTTATATATATTTTGTTGAACAATTTTCAGTGTGTCCTTTATTTTTCATTAATGAACTTCACTATCTTTCAAGATGACCAAATTTAGAATATTAAGAACTACAGTAACTATACGTTACTTTGGATTTTTGTTTCCAAATGAAGAAAGTCTTTTCCTTGGTTTGAAGTATGTTATTTTTATATCTACACCACTTTTTATAATTTAACGATTCAAAAATCAAATTCGTAGTTGAATTGTTGACAGTGAAAGTTTAATTTTTAATTTTCTTCAACTTTGAACAGTGGATAATACAATGTTCAATAATCAATTCAATTCAATTTTGAGCAGTTTAATTGTCGATTATTAAAAATTTGACTGTTGAAAATTCAATTTTTAAACTTCTTCAATTTACAACAGTTGAATTTCTAATATTCTTAAAATTTCAACCGTAAAATTATCGATAGTTAAAATTAAATGTTCAATTTTCTTTAATTTGAATATTTGAAAATTCAATGTTCAATTTTTAATTTTCTTCAATTGTTAACAGTTAAATTTCCAATAGTTGAATTGTCGATAGTTAGAAATTTATCTGTTGAAAATTCAATTTTCAAGAGTTGAATTATCAATTTTCTTCAATTTTTAACAGTTGAATTTTCGATTTTCAAAAGCTTAAAATTCAACGCTTGAAAATGCAATGTTCAATTTTCTTTCATTTTCAACAGTTGGAAATTTAATGTAAAATTTGCAATCTTCAACAGTTCAATTTCCAAAAGCTGAATTATTTTCAACAGTTGAATTTTCGATTTTCAAAAGTTTAAAATTCAACTGCTGAAAATTCAATTTTCAATTTTCTTCAATTTTCAATAGTTGAATTGTCGAAATTTGAATTGACGATAGTTAGAAATTCGATTTTTAATTTTCTCCGATTTTCAACAGTTGAATTTTAAATGTTGAACAACTTGAATTTTTAATATATGTTGAAAATTCAATGTTCAATTGTCTTTAATTTTTAACAGTCGAAAATTCAAGGTACAATTTTCAATCTTCAACAGTTAAATTCCCAAAAAAAATTAAAAATTCAATTTTCGAAAGGTGAAAATTCAATGTTCAATTTTTATTTTTCAACAGTTGAATTTCCAACAAAAAATTGTCGATAGTTAAACATTTTCTTCAATTTTCAACAGTTGAATTTTTGATTTTCAAAAGTTTAAAATTCAACTGCTGAAAATTCAATGTTCAATTTTCTTCAATTTTCAAGAGTTGAATTGTCGAAATTTGAATTGACGATAGTTAATAATTCAATTTTTAATTTTCTCCGATTTTCAACAGTTGAATTTTAAATGTTGAACAAGTTGAATTTTTAATATCTGTTGAAAATTCAATGTACAATTTTCAATCTTCAAAAGTTCAATTCCCAAAATCTGGACTATTTATAGTTAAAAATTCAACTGTGAAAAAATAAAGGTTCAGTTTTCAACAGTTAAAAATTCAATTTTCGAAAGGTGAAAATTCAATGTCCAATTTTTATTTTTTTACCAGTTGAATTTCCAACAGAAAATTGTCGATAGTTAAACATTTTCTTCAATTTTCAACAGTTGAATTTTCGATTTTCAAAAGTTTAAAATTCAACTGTTGAAAACTCAATGTTCAATTTGCATTAATTTTCAACAGTTGAATTGGCGAAATTTGAATTGATAATAGTTAAAAATACAATTTTTAATTTTCTCTGAGTTTAACCAGATGAATTTAAAATTTTCAACAACTTTCAACACTTGAATTATTATTATTTTTTAATTTTCAACAGTCGAATTTTCGACAGTTAAAAATCGAAATTTCTACAATTTCCCATGCTCAGTTTTCTTTCATTTTTAATAGTTGCACATTCAACTATTGAAAATTCAATGCTGAATTTTCTTCAATTTTCAAGAGATGAATTTTCTTCAATGTTCTTCAATTTTTGAAAGTTGAAAATTCGATTTTCAATTTACTTCAAGTTTCAACAGTTGCAAATTCAATTTTTTTTATCTTCTTCAATTTTCAACAGTTAAAAATTCAATGTTAAATTATAAATATTCAACACTTGAATTTCTAATAGTTTAATTGTTTATATTTAAAAATTCATCTGCTGAAAATTCAATTTTTGAGTGTTGAATTTCCAATTTGCTGCAATTTTCAACAGTTGGATTTTTTTCAATTTTCAGAAGTTGAAAATTCAATTTTAATTTTTTTCAAGTTTCAACAGTTGAAAATTCAATTTTTTCCAATTTTCAACAGTTGAAAATTCAATGTTCAATTATAAATATTCAGGACTGGAATTTCTATAAGTTGAATTGTTCATAATTAAAAATTAAACTGTTGAAAATTCAATTTTTAAGTGTTGAATTACGAATTTTCCAAACTTTTCAAAAGTTGAATTTCTGATTCTCAAAAGTTAAAAATTCAACTTTTGAAAATTCAATGTTCAATTTCATTAAATTTTGAACAGTTGAATTTTCAATTTTTAGCAGTTGAATTTTCAATTTTCAATAGTTGAATTGTCGAAATTTAAATTGTCGACAGTTGAAAATTCAGTTTTAAATTTTCTTTGATTTTCAACAGTTGAATTTTAAATTTTCGAAAATTTCTACCACTTGAATTCTTAATATTCTTAGAATTTCAACAACTGAATTATCGAAATTTGTAAATTCAAATTTCTTCAGTTTGCAACAGTTGAAAATTCAATGTTCAATTTTCTACCATTTTCAATTTGTTAATTTTTCGTCAATTTCCTTCATTTTTCAACAGATGAAAATTCAATGTTCAATTTTCAATATTCAACAGTTGAATTTCTAACAGTTGGATTGCTGATAATTGAAAATTCAACTGTTGAAAAACCAATTTTCAATTTTCAACAGTTGAATTTCCAATATTTTAATTGTCGATAGTTAGAAATTTATCTATTGAAAATTCAATTTTCAAGAATTGAATCATTAATTTTCTTCAGTTTTTAACAGTTGAGTTTTCGATTTTCAAAAATTCATAATTTAACTTTTGAAAATGCATTGTTCAATTTTCTTTAATTTTCAAGAGTTGAAAATTCAATATACAAGTTACAATCTTCAACAGTTGAATTTCCAAAAGTTTAATTGTTTACAAATAAAAATTCAATTGTTGAAAAATAAAGGTTCAGTTTACAACAGTTAAAGATTCAATTTTCAACAGATGAATTTTCGATTTTTGAAAGTTTAAAATTCAGCTGTCGAAAATTGAATTTTCAATTTTTTTAAATTTCCAACTGTTTAATTGTCGAAAATTAAAAATTCAATTTTTAATTTTTTCCAATTTGCAACAGTTGAATTTTCTCCAATATTCTTCAATTTTCAGAAGTTGGAAATGCAATTTTCAATTTACTTCAAGTTTCAACAGTTGAAAATTCAATTTTTTAAATTTTCTTCAATTTTCAACAGTTGACAATTCAATGTTCAATTATAAATATTCAGCACTTGAATTTCTAATAGTTGAATTGTTTATAGATAAAAATTAAACTGTTGAAAATTCAATTTTTAAGTGTTGAATTACCAATTTTTTTAAATTTTCAACAGTTGAATTTTTGAGTTTCAAAAGTTAAAAATTCAACTTTTGAAAATTCAATGTTCAATTTCATTTAATTTTCAACAGTTGAATTCTCAATTTTTAAAAGTTGAATTGTCGAAATTTAAATTGTCGATGGTTGAAAATTCAATTATGAATTTTCTTTGATTTTCAACATTTGAATTTTAAATTTTCGAAAATTTCTACCACCTGAATTTTTAATATTCCTAAATTTTGAACAGCTGAATTATCGGCAGTGCTAAATTCAAATTTCTTCAATTTGCAACAGTTGAAAATTCAACTGTGGAAAATTCAATGTTCAATTTTCTACCATTTTCAATTTGTTTATTTTTCGTCAATTTCCTTCATTTTTCAACAGATGAAAATTCAATGTTCAATTTTCAATCTTCAACAGTTGAATTTCTAACAGTTGGATTGCTGATAATTGAAAATT
>CAKNYM010034280.1:30735-47951 GCA_932195095.1 Andricus curvator
GTTTTTAACAGTTGAGTTTTCGATTTTCAAAAATTCATAATTTAACTGTTGAAAATGCAATGTTCAATTTTCTCTAATTTTCAACAGTTGAAAATTCAATGTACAAGTTACAATCTTCAACAGTTGAATTTCGAAAAGTTTAATTGTTTATAGATAAAAATTCAATTGTTGAAAAATAAAGGTTCTGTTTACAACAGTTAAAGATTCAATTTTCAACAGATGAAGTTTCGATTTTTAAAAGTTTATAATTCAACTGTTGAAAATTAAATTTTCAATTTTCTTTGATTTCCAACAGTTGAATTGTCGAAATTTGAATTGTCGATAATTAAAAATTCAATTTTTTGCAATTTGAAACAGTTGAATTTTCTTCAATGTTCTTCAATCTTCAGAAGTTGAAAATGCAATTTTCAATTTACTTCAAGTTTCAACAGTTGTAAATTCAATTTTTTTAATTTTCTTCAATTTTCAACAGTTGAAAATTCAATGTTTAATTATAAATATTCAGCACTTGAAGTTCTAATAGTTGAATTGTTTATAGTTAAAAATTCAACTGATGAAAATTCAATTTTTAAGTGTTGAATTACCAATTTTCTTCAATTTTTAACAGTTGAATTGTCGAAATTTAAATTGTCGATAATATAAAGTTCAGTTTTGATTTTTCTTTGATTTTCAACAGTTGAATTTTTAATTTGTTAACACTTGAATTTTTAATATTCTTATATTTTTAACAGCTGAATTATTGTTGGAAATTCAATGTTTAATTTCAAATTTTCTTTAATTTTTAACAGTTGAACTGTCGATAGTTACAAATTCGACTGTTGAAAATTCAATTTTTAAATGTTGAATTACCCATTTTCTTCCATTTTCAACAGTTGAATTGTCGATAGTTTAAAATTCAGTTATTAATTTCCTTTGATTCTCAACAGTTGAATTTTTAATTTGTTAACACTTGAATTTTTAATTTTTTAATTTTCAAACGCTGAATTATTGTTGAAAATTAAATTTTTAAGTGTTGAATTGCCAATTTTCTGCAATTTTCAACAGCTTAGTTTTCTTCAATTTTCAGAAGTTGAAAATTCAAGTTTCAACAGTTGAAAATTCAGTTTCTTTCAATTTTTTTTCAATTTTCAGCAGTTGAAAATTTAATTTTCAATCATAAATATTCAGCACTTGAATTTATAATAGTTGGATTGTTTGTAGTTGGAAATTCAACTGTGAGAATTCAATTTTTAAGTGTTGAATTACCAATTTTCTTCCATTTTCAACAGTTGAATTTTTGATTTTCAAAAGTTAAAAATTCAACTTTTGAAAATTCAATTTCATTATTTTTCAACAGTTGAATTTTCAATTTTTAACAGTTTAATTTCCAATATTCAACAACTGATTTGTCGAAATTCAAATTGTCGATAGTTGAAAATTCAATTTTGAATTTTCTTTGATTTTCAACAGTTGAATTTTAAATTTTCGAAAATTCCTACCACTTGAACTATTAATATTCTTAAATTTTCAACAGCTGAATTATCGACAGTTCTAAATTCAAATTTATTCAATTTGCAACAGTTGAAAATTCAACTACGATTTTTTACCATTTTCAATTTTCTTCATTTTTCAATTTGTTTATTTGTCAATTTCCTTCATTTTTTGTACAGTTGAATATTCAAAGTTCAATTTTAAATTTTCTTTAATTTTCAACAGTTGAAATTTAAATTTTCAACAATTTTCGAAAATTCATCTATTGACAATTTAACTACTGAAAATTGAAGAAAATTGAAAATTAAATTATCAACTGCTGTAAATTGAAAATTCAAGAAAAAAAAACAAATTTCGTATCAAAAAATCGTATATCTATACAATTTGACATAAGAATTTAATAAAAAAACATTGCATTAAAAAAAATGTTTTAAAAAAGTTGATTTTTTTTATTTAAAAAAAGTCACAAATCTGATAATCTTGTAAGAGAACTAAAATGAGATATCTGAAATAAAAAATTAAATTTCCCAGACCCTCTGGAAAGTTGGCTAGTAGAGAAGCTAAAATTTCTCATTAGAAATTGGCTTCAATAAATCGAACTTTGCTCCCGTAATCGCTTGCCACTTTTTGTCGTGTCATTTTAATGGTTTCCGACGGAGAAGTCGGAAGGAGGCAAGTTTTAACGATGATCGATTATTCGCTTATCTTTTGCTCCTCAGGAAGGTGAAGCCGACGGAGAATCCGACCGTCGCTTTTTTTACTCTCGGCGAGGGTTGGCACAACTATCACCACTCGTTCCCGTGGGACTACAAAGCCGCCGAGCTTGGCGCTTACGGACTGAATCCAACCACAGCTTTTATCGAGGCTATGTCCTGGATCGGATTGGCCTACGACCTTAAAACTCCCAGCAAAGACCTGGTTAAGAAGCTCACTCTCTCCAAGGGAGACGGCACTTCCAGTCTCTGGGGTCAAGAATATCACGACCAAAATCACCATCACCGTGAACGCTGAAAATGGTCTCAACCAGAAAAAGAACCTTAAGGCTCTTAAAAAGAATCGGTTTTTAGAATAAGACAAAATACGACCACGAAGATGAATTGATTGATGTAATATTTTTACCACCTCATCTAAAGGCTTGTACGATCGGAGCCCTTTTTAAAAAAAATTGTTTTGTTGTTCTTTTTTTTTTTTAATTCAAAATATGCTGAATTTTCTGCGCCTGGTAACGGGCAACGCGTCACTAGGAATGTACCAATGGTGAACCGAAAAGAGGGGCTCACCGTTTTAAAGTGCGTTTCAATTAACAAAAAAAAGAAACAACAAGATCATTTTTTATTTTGTGTTATTCTGAAAACCGACTCGTTTGAAGCACCTTAAGGCTCTCAAAACGACTTGGTTTTTAGAATAATACAAAATACGACCACAAAGCTGAATTGATTGATGTAATATTTTTACCACCTCATCTCAAGGCTTGTATGATTAGAGCCCTTTTTTCAAAAAATTGTTTTGTTGTTCTTTTTTTTGTTAATTCAAAATATGTTGAATTTTCCGCGCCTGGTAACGGGCAACGCGCCACTGGGAGTGTATCAATGGTAAACTGAAAACGGGGGCTCACCGTTTCAAAGTGCGTTTCAATTAACAAGAAAAAAAGAAACAACAAGACCATTTTCTATTTTGTATTATTCTGAAAACCGACTCGTTTGAAGCACCTTAAGGCTCTTACCACGACTCGGTCTTCAGAATAATACAAAATACGACCACGAAGATGAGTTGATTGATGTAATATTTTTACCACGTCGTCTAAATGCTTGTACATGTGCATGCTTAGAGCCCTTTTTCGAAAAATGTTCTTGTTTTTTTCTGTTAATTCAAAATATGCTGAATTTTCTGCGACTGGTAACCAGCAACGCGCCACTGGGAGTGTACCCATGGTGAACCGAAAACGGGGGCTCACCGTTTCAAAGTGCGTTTCAATTAACAAAAAAAAAAAAAAACAACAAGACCTTTTTACATTTTGTATGATTCAGAAAAACCGACTCGTTTGAAGCACCTTAAGGCTCTCAAAACGACTTGGTTTTTAGAATGATACGAAATACGACCACAAAGATGAATTGATTGATGTAATATTTTTACCACCTCATCTGAAGGCTTGTACATGTGCATGCTTAGAGCCCTTTTTTCGAAAAATTGTCTTGGTTTTTTTGTTAATTCAAAATGTGCTGAATTTTCTGCGCCTGGTAACGGGCAACGCGCCACTGGGAGTGTACCCTTGGTGAACCGAAAATAGGGGCTCACCGTTTGGAAGTGCGTTTCAATTAACAAAAAAAAAAGAAAAATAAACAAGACGATTTTGTATTTTGTATTATTCTGAAAACCGCCTCGTTTGAAGCACCTTAAGGCCATTAAAACGACTCGGCTTTCGCTACATACACAATTACGTCCACAAAAATGCATTGTTCAATGTAATATTTGAACCACATAATCTCGAAGCAATTTTACGGGGAGGAGCATAGCGATTTTTTTGAAAAATGTTGTTGTTTTTGTTTTGTAATTGAAAATTGAGTGTTTTGCGCCTTTAAAATGCAACGCGCTAACTACTGTGTATGACGGACTGCAGTCACCCGATCTAGTTTTAAGTCGCATAAAATCTGCAAGTACTGGTTCTTTGTCGCTTCGAGTAATATATAATATAATACAATATTAAAAATAAATAATAGTAATAACATATAATCATAATTGTTTAATTGGTTTGATGGTAAAAAAAACTTCTTTACTGACAAAAAGGACGATATTATATACATTTTCGAAAAATTATCATTATATGTTATTATTATTTATTTTTATTATTGTATTATATTATTATATTATATATTAGTATATATTTATTATCTTAGATTTTATTTGACTTGAAACTCGATCGGGTGACTGCAGACCGGCATACAGCGTTAGCTGACGCGTTGCATTTTACAGGCGCAAAAAATACTCAATTTTCAATTACAAAAGAAAAAAACATTTTTCGAAAAGTCTCTATGTTCCGACTGGTATAATTGCCTTCAGATTATGTGGTTCAAATATTACATTCAACAATGCATTTTTGTAGACGTATTATGTATGTGGCAAAACCCCAAGTCGTTTTAATCGCCTTAAGCTTACAATTTTTTTTTTAATTTCCTTTCATAACATACTTTTTATAACTCATGCATGATTTCGGCCCTTTTCCACTCGGAGCTAAAGTTTTACTTTTTAACCCCTAGGGCGTGAAAGGGACTTTTCACTCCCTAGGGAGTAAAAAGTAACGTCAGAGTAGAATAATGAAAATTATCAAGCGATAAAGTTGGTCGCGTTCAGAAATTCTTTGACAAATTTTCCCAAGTCGAAGCGATAAGTTACTATAAATTACCATCATTTAACGAAAATTTGAAAAAATTTCCGGAAATTTGAGGATACTTTGAATTTTCGTGAATTTCAAAAATTTCATAAAATTGAAGAAATTTCAAAATGACAAAATTTATTTGAAATTTGATTGCGTGAAATAAATTACAGAAACTTTCCAGAAATTTTTGGATACTCTGAATTTCCGTAAATTTACAATTGATTCGAAACTTGATCGCCTTGATAGATTGTTTCATTTAATTTTTTTGAATTCCTGATTATTTTTAAATTTACCATAAATTTCTGAAATTTTCAACATTTTTGGTAATTTATAAATTTACCATAATTTCCAAAATTACCGTATTTCAAAAAAAATTTTTAAATTCATATTAAAATGAAAAAAAGCTGCCCAAATACCGCTATATAAGCAGAAACCTGTGTTAGAAAAAACATCTGAAATCATGCATTTGGTATAAAAATATCATATGCATTAAGGGAAAGGGGACTTTTTACAAGTGTATATATACTATTAGAGGACGTTATAGAATCTTAAGTAAAATTAACATTCCTTTTTTTCAAATAACAAGGTTCTATCTCAGTAGAAGCATATTGAAAGGTTCCATCTCGGGAGTCCGAATGACAAAGTTCTATCTCGGCAGAAAAATCTGGAACCTTGCGAATTACAACCTTGTTATTTGGAAACGCCAATATGCTGCAAAAAACGTCTCAAATCATGCACTTGTTATAAAAAAATCACATGTACCAAGCGGAGGGGACTTTGGACGACTAGTATTTTTTCAGTACTTGTCAAAAAAGTCCTGCTTTTCCTCCTTGGTGCATAATATAATATTTGAGGATATTTTTGAATCTCAAATAAAATTAATATTCATGTTTTCAAATGGCAATGTTCTATCTCGGTAGATGCATACTGAAAGGTTCTATCTCGATAGTCCAAATGACAAAGTTCTATCTCGAGAGAAAAATTTGGAAACTTGCAAATTGCAACCTTGTTATTTGGACACGGATAGAAATTTATGATCTGATGAAAAAATGAGAATTTGCTCAAGAATTGTACAGAAAAAGTTATTTTATTTCTTAGTCATTTAATATTATAGCAGATAATTATAAGTTAGGGTGTTCAAGACTAGAGGTTCTATAAATGGAAAATTTAAAAATAAGTCATTTTAGTTTTGAGCTATGAGAAATCCGTGAAAAATAATTTTAATTTCAATTATTATTTAAAAATTTTTTAATCTTTAAAATTCAAGTAAATTCAAAATTATTCTTTCTTATTCTGTCAATTGACGTTTTAAAAAAAAATTCAACTGAATCGATAACAGGCTTCACAGGCCAAAATGCTGTAAGACTAGAGGAAATAAAAGATGAATTTTCAACTGAAATAATGAATCTGCAATAAAAAACAAACAAAAAACTGTTTTTATTTTTAAACAAAAACAGTAAAAAAAGAAATCAGATGAATTTTCAACTAAAAAAGATGAAACTTCAGCCAAAAATAGAAAAGTTAGATTTTCGGTTAAAAAAATAGTTTTGGACAAAAATAAAATGATTTTTCCACTAAAATGATGAATCTACAAGAATAAAATGAATTTTTAACAAATTAGTTCAACTCTCAACAAATTAGTTAAATTTTCAAATAGATAAAATGAATTTAAAAAAAATGGTAATATTTGATGTTTTACAGAAAAAATATTTTTATTTTAAAACAAAAAGAATTAAATTCAACCAAAACAGATTTTTCACCAAATAAATCGATTTGTAAATAATAAAAATAAATTTTCTACCATAAAAAATAAATTTCAGGAAAATAGTTCAATTTTCAACTAAAAAAATGAATTTTCAATTAAATTAATGAATTTTCAACCAAAAAATTTATTTTTCAACAAGGTGGTTCAACTTTTAAACAAGCAGATAGATACAAACAAAAAGGATCGATTTCCCATGAAATTGTTCAATTTTAAACTAAAAAAATCAATTTTCTTCCAAAAATAAAATAATTAAATTTTTATTTGAAAAGAAATGAATTTTCAACCAGATTAATGACTTTTTCACCAAAGAGATTTATTTCAAACTAAAATAATGAAACTCTAACAAAAAAAATCCATTTTTAACAGAATAGTTCAACTTGGAAAATTTTTTTGTTTAAAATAAAAAACAGGAAAATTAGATCAAAAAAGACTAATTTTCCACCAATTAGCTCAATTTTCAATTCAAAAAGTTTTAAGTTTTAAATTAGGTTTTAAAATTTTCAAGTATTTTCAACTCAAACAGACAAAATTTTAACAAGAAATGAAAAAGTTAAAATTTCAGGTAAAAAATCAATTTTCAGCTGAAAAAAAAACAGTTTTCAACAAAATATTTAAAGATGATTCTTTAACCAAAAAAATGAGATTTTTAAAGATACGTAAATTTTGAATCAAATAGTTGAATTTTCAGTTAAAGAAAATGAATTATTTTTTATCAAAATTGTCAAATTTTGAATAAAATAATTAAACTTTCAAGTTATTAATAAAAATTTTAACGAAAAAAGATCAATTTTCAAATAAAAATATAATAGTAAACTTTTTAATTAAATATAGTTGGATTTTATTATTAGGTTTTATTAATTCAGTTCGAATCTAATTTTCAAACAAAACAAAAGTAAAAATTTCAGTTAAAAAATCATTTTTCAAAAAAAAAAAAAAAAAAAAAAATAAACAGTTTACCACAACATTTTTAATTAAATTGATGAGTTTTTAACTAAAAGTATGAGTCTTCAACAGAGAAGAAAGTTTTAATACAAAAAATGAATTTTCAACCAAATTGAAATTTAAATTCAAAATTAATTTAAAAAAAATTTAATTAAATAAATAAATCAAAAATAAATTCAACTTTAAAATCAAAAGCGTTTGAATTTAAAAAAAAATTATCAACAAAATATCTAAATAATAGTTAACAAAGTAGTTCAAATTTGAACCAAGTAATTAAATTTGACCAAAAACGACAAATTTTCAACAAAATAGTTGAAACGAAAACAACAACAAAAATATTTTTAACCAAACAGTTGCATTTTTAAACAAAAAAGATAAGTTTTCGAACCAAATAAACGAATTTTCAACCAAAAAATAATTTTCAAACAAATTTTTGAACTTTTCAGGACATAGAAAGAATTCAAGACAAAAGAGCTGAACCTTTTACCAAAAAATATGAATTTTATTCAAAAAAGTTAATTTTGAACCAAGAAGTTAAATTTTCAATGAAACAGAATGACTTTTTAACAAAACTCTTGAATTTTCAACAAAATAATAACGAGAAAAGGGGGAAAAAGGGAAATAGGGGAAGTCTGTGAAGCCTGTGATAAATACTACTATTCAATACCCTTAAAATGTCGGGTTAAAAAACGAGAAATTTTCTTTTTCAGAATGAAAAAATGATTAATCAATAAAAAAAATTCGAATATTGTATCCTTTTTAGATTTTTTATAATAATTGATTGCAGATTGTGGTTAACTAATACCACAAATAGCTCATCGCTGAATGGTTGCTATAAATTAAAATGAGAGCGGTTCTTCTCTTTGATTAAAATTGTTTTCCGGACACGATATTCGCATTAACGAATTGGGTAAAATACACGTATCAAGGTAAAATTTTTCATCGAATGTCCAACCTGAAATGTGCAATTCGAATTTTAAACCCAATAATTATTTTGCTCTGGGGCCATCTAGAATTACTGCTATCTCTTGATTCAATATTCGATAATAATCAGGAATACACATTACTCATTTTGACGTTTATATTCCCAAATGTTAACACTCTCGGTGGCATTAATTATGATCGAGAATGTCACATTTATGTATATTTTTATCTCAGTTGTTGTAAAATTTTATTTTACAATTTTATTTGTGTTTCTAGTTGATAATTTCGATAAGTGGGTAACTAAGGCTTTATTTTTTTCGGTAGATTTTAGAACTTTTTTTATCGTTTGGTTATTTCGATCTAAATTAGTGATAGGTATTTTACATACTATCAAATAAGTTAGTGCTTCAATTAAGTTTTAATGTAAATGGTTAGATTATCTTCGAAAACTGATCAAAAGATCTTCCTGAGGGATGGACCACTCTCGTTTTCCTCGTAAACTCTCAAAGTGATTTCCTTTTCTAAACCAAAATGGTTATAGTCTTTAGCTGTAAGAAAAAATTTCGCTCTAGCTCTGCTGAGATTCGAACCCTGGTCTACAGATTACCGGTCGAGTGCCCTCTAGAGAACCAGACCGGAGAGCACCAGATCGGAGAGCCCCAGACCGGAGAGCACCAGACCGGAGAGCAGCAGGCCGGAGAGCACCAGAACGGAGAGCACCAGACCGGAGAGCACCAGACCGGAGAGCAACAGACCGGCAATCTGTAGACCTGGTTTCGAATCCCAGCAGAGCTAGAAAGCAATTTTTTCATAGCTAAAGACTAGAATTATTTTTGTTTAGACTAGTAGATCAAAAACCGTAATTTCGTTGACAAAAAACTATTTCATATATATTTTGGATGTTCCTTTTATTCACAGATTTTCCCAAATGTTCCGATCAGGGTGGCTCAAAAAATTCATTTTCAAAGTCTCATGACATTTCCCAGATTTTTCCTCGATCAGTTTTTTATTTTCCCTCAATAATAAAATCCAAAGATAAGCATTTTAATCTTGTAAGATTTTCAACTTAGAATCTTTTATAATCAGGAAAAAAAAAACTTTTAGATAAGAACTTAAAAATTTTTTATTTATTGATTACAAGAAGAAAAAGATGACTTTTGTAGCATGAAAGATGAATTTTTAATCCAAAGGGACCAATTTTATACAAAACACTTGAACTTTTGACTAAAAGAGGACAAAATAGTTAAATCAACGAAATTGTTGAATTTTCTACCTACAAAGATGAATTTTTAACCACATAGTCGAATTTTCAAATAAAACAGATTGAACTTCAACAAAAAAGTTTCATTTTCAACAAAATAATAGATTTTTTCAGAAGACAGTTGAATTTTTATACGGAAAAACTAATTTTTAACAAAATAGTTCAATTTTGAACCGAAGAGATTAATTTTCAACTGAGGAGACTTATTTTCTACCAAAAAAAAAAGATAAATTCTGAAAGCAAAATATAATATTTGATCATTTTCTTACTAGAAAAGATTAATTTTCAATCCCCAAGGATGAATTTTCAACTTTAATTTTCAACATTAAATAATAAAATTTTAAACAAGATAGTTAAATTTAAAAAAAAATCGTTCAGTTTTTAACAAAATACTTTAATTTTCATTCCGCAAAGATGAATTTTTAATAAAATAATCAAATTTTCAAGAAAAAAAGATTAAACTTCAACCAAAAACAATTGAATTTTCAATAAAAAGAGAAATTTTCAACAAAAAATATAATGATTGATAACTCAACCAAAAAAGACAAATTTTCAACAAAATAGTTAAATTTTCAACCAAAAAGTTGAATTTAAAAAATATATATATTTTTTAGAAAAATGTTGAATTTTTAACCAAATAGTTTAATTTTTAACCTACAAAGATGAATTCCTAAACAAAAAGACGAATTTTCAATCAAATATTTTAATTCTTAACTAAAAAAGATAATTTTTTATCAGAAATGAAAAAGCTTAATTTTTATTTAAGAAAAAATTATTTGCAAACAAAAAAAAATTACAAAAAATAGTCCAATATTAAACCAAAAAGATGGATTTTCCAATCAAAAAGAAGAATTTTCAATAAAATAAATAAATCTCTAAACAAATATTTCAGTTTTCAACTAAAAAAGATTAATTTTTTACCAGAAATGAAAAGGCTGAATTTTTATTTGGAAAAATTAATTTTCAACCAAAAAAAAAAAAAATCACAAAAAATAGTGAAATTTTCAACCAAAAAAGGTTTTTCAGGCAAGCAAAAAAAAAATTTCATCCAAATTGTTGAAAATTCAAGCCAAAAAACAGATTAGGTTTTTTACCAAAAGAGATACAATTTGACCTAGAAAATGTCAATTTTTAACCAATAACAAAAAATTAATATTTAGAGTTTAAAAGATTAATTTAGTTTAAGCCAAAAAAAAGATAATTTTTCAACCAAAAAATACAAATTTTCAATAAAATAATTAAATTTTCAACCAAAGAGTTTAATTTAAGGAAAAAAATATACTTTTTAGAAAATAGTTGAAGATTTAAACAAATAGTTTAATTTTCAACCTACGAAAATAAATTCTTAACCAAAAAGACGAATTTTCAACCAAGAAAAATTATTTTCCATCAAAAAAGATGAATTTTCAACAAAGTACATGAATTTCCAAACAAATATTTTGATTCTCAACTAAAGAAGATAAATTTTTCAGCAGAAATGAAAAAACTGAATTTTCAATTTAAAAAAATTAATTCTCAACAAAAATTTACAAAAAATAGTCCAATTTCAAGTTAAAAAAACAAAACAATTTGCAACAAAATCTCTAAACAATTATTTTAGTTTTCAACTAAAAAAGATACATTGTTTTGTCAAAAATGAAAAAGCTAAATTTTTATTTAAAAAAATTAATTTTCAAACGAAAAATGAAAAAAAAAAATTACGAAGATAGTCCAATTTTTAACCAAAATAGGTTAATTTCTCAATCAAAAAGACGAATCCTCAACAAATAAATATTTTTCAGTCAAGCAAAAAAAATTTGTTCATCTAAATTGTTGAACTTTCATGCCAAAAGATAGATTGGTTTTCTATCAAAAGAGATCAAATTTTAACCAGAAAACATCAATTTTCAACCAATAATGGAAAATTAATATTTTCGTTTAAAAAAATTAATTTTAAACCAAAAAAAGATGAATTTTCAACAAAAAAAAGACGAATTTTTAACCAAGTAGTTAAATCCTCAATTAAAGAATTTTCATCCAAACAGCTGCATTTTTAGTGAAAAAAGATGAAATTTCTACTAAAAAAATGAATTTTCAAACCAAAAAGACGAATTTCTAAAATAATAATTAAATTTCCCACCAAGAAAGATTCTACAAGAATGTTCAATACCAAAATATGAATTTCCAAACAAAAAGTAATTTTCTTCCAAATTGGTTGAATTATCAACGAAAAAGGATGACTTTTTAAAAAAATTGTTGAATTTTTCACCAAATAATAAACTTTTTAACTGGAAAGTATAATCGTCAGAAGGAAAAAACTGCAAAAAATATAAATATAAAATTAATCTCAAAAATTTCCTGACTTTTGCAAGATTTTTCAAAAATCCCTGACTTTCCCTAATTTCCTAATATTTATATTCCTATATTATTATTCCTATATTCCTTATAAACAATCTGAGAGTGGTCTACCCCTCGAATCATCCTGACAGAAAAAATGTAATAATGTATTAGATTTTAATTTTAATGAAATTCTGTCAAATGTTTCAGAATTTCAAATTTTAAGTTTCTATAGTGGCTTACCGAAACGGCCGTTTCCACTTACATTTGATGAAACTCAAAAAAGGCTCAAAACCAAATCTTATGTTACTTCGATTGCAAATTGCTTTACCGTGCTAATTCCCTATAATAAAATTAAAGTTAAGTTAAGAATATTAAAATAATTTTATACATTTTATAAAGATTGTAGATTGTAGAAAGAAACAAATAAAAAAAGTGTATAAACAAAAACATGCATTCTTCTATTTATAACAGAAAATATTTATTTTTTATTTATTTGTTAATTTCCTCTCTAGCTCTGCTGGGATTCGAACCTTTGTCTACAGATTACCGGTCTAGTGCTCTCTGGAGAACCAGAATGGAGAGCACCAGACCGGAGAGCACCAGACCGGAGAGCATCAGACCGGAGAGCACCAGATCGGAGATTTTTTTCTGAAAAAAGATCTTCTTCTTTCGCCCCGCTAGGAATCGAACCACAGAACTACTGATTTCCGGTCTGGTGCTTTCCCATTAAGCTACTAGAGAGATCGAGAGAAGAAACTTTTTTCAGAAATACGCACATTATTTTGCTGGATGGTACAAATCAAATTTTTCAAAGAATCTGTATTGTCATTAGAGAATAACAGAAAATATTTAACGTCTTTTCAGACTAGATGGAGCTATGAAAGAAAAATTATTTTAAATTATTTTTTTCTGAAAAAAGATCTTCTCCTTTCTCTCCGCTGGGAATCGAACCACTTTTGCTAGATGGTACAAATCAAATTTGGCAAGGAATCTGTATTATCATTCGAGAATAACAGAAAATATTTAAGTCTTTTCAGACTAGATGGAGCTATGAAAGTTAAATTATTTCAGATAATTTTTTTTCTGAAAAAGATCTTCTCCTTTCGGTCTGCTGGGAATCGAACCACTAGATGGTTATTAACCAAAAAATTAATTGAAATAATTTTTCTTTCACAGCTCCATCTAGTCTGAAAAGACGTTAGAAATTTCTTTTATTCTCTAATGATAATACGAATTTCTTGAAAAATTTGATTTGTACCGTCTAGTAAAATAATATGTGTATATCTGAAAAAAGTTTCTTTTTTCGATCTATCTAGTAGCTTAATGGGAAAGCATCTGACCAAAAATCAGTAGTTCTGTGGTTCGATTCCCAGCGGAGCAAGAGAAGGTTTTTTTTTTTTTATAAATTATTTAACATAATTCTTCTATTTATAGTCAATTATAGATTTCAAAAGTTTCCTTTCGAATGTACTCCATGTTATCTAATCCCAATACTTTTATTTTTTTTCCTTTTATACTTTTTCCTATCCAACTTTTAACCTAGGATGAAAAGTCGAAAGTTCGAACTCGATACAAGGATTTCGGACCAGAGGAAAACTGGAAAGAAACTTTTATTAAGAATCGATTTCGGGCCAAGTCATTATTCCCTCGTTCTTTTGAACGGGCTTTTGAAATAAAAGTTTATATTTTTATCAAGTCTTATAGTTTTTAAGTCAATTTTTTTTTATCTTTTGCATATCAGAGTTTTAAAAAATGGGCGTTCATTTATAATTATTTAATTTAATCCCGATTAAAATTTTATTTATTTCATAATTTTTCAAGAGAGCTGTCTATAAATATTTTTTAATAGAATTCAATTGAATAGAATATTTGTGCAAAATAATGTAATCACACAAAATAATATTTTATATAAGTATTATCTTAAAAATAAAAGCAAAATTGAAAAAAGGCATGATTTTAGAAAATATAATTTTTTATATCAATATTTTTTCAGTGGGAAGAATTAAACAAACTAAAACTGAGAAAAATAAATTAGTGTATAAGAATAATTATTTATAACAATTTTTTTAAGGATCTCTCGTTTTCCAAAAAAAAAAAAACGAATTTTTAACAGAAATATGAATTTTACAAATATGAGAGGTAAATTTTTACCAAAAAACGGCGAACCTACAGTTAAAAAAATATAATCTTCAGATTAAACAAAAAATAAATTTTCAAAGAAAAAAATAAAATTTAAAAAAATATTTAAATTTTCAACTAAAAAGATAAATTTTTGAACAAACAGATAAAATATCTACCAAAAAAGTCGAATTTTCAACTAAAAAAGATCAATTTTCTACCAGAAGTAGAATGGTTACATTTGCATTTAAAAAAAATTAATTTTCAACTAAAGAAATAAATTTTTGAACAAAAAGATAAATTATCTACCAAAAAAGTCGAATTTTCAACTAAAAAAGATCAATTTTCTACGAAAAGTAGAATTTCATTTCCATTAAAAAAATTAATTTCCAACCAGAAAGATCAATTTTTTTCGTAGAAAATAAATCTTTTTGGTTTACAATATATCTCTTTGGTTGAAAATTCATTTCTTTGTTTGAAAATTCAATTATTTGGTTAACATTACTTTATTTTTGTTTCAGAATTAATTTTTCAAATCGAACTATAACCATTCCATTTTTGGTAGAAAATTTGTCTTTTTGCTTAAAAATTAATTTGATTGAAAATTGACCTTTGCCATTTTTTGTTAAAAATTACCCTGTTTTAGTTGGAAATTCATTTTTTGATTTAAAACTCAAACTATTTTGTTAAAAATTTATCTTTTTTTTGTTGGTTAAAAATTAATTTTTTAACGGGAAATGTAATTATTCAATTTTTGATTGCAAACTGATTATTTTTTATTTAAATTTGACTTTTTTAGTTAAAACTTCAACTTTTTTGGTTGAAAATTCCATTCTTCAGTGAAAATTAATTTTTTTTTGTTGAAAATTGAACTCTTTTCTTTAAAATTTATTTAATTTTTTTGTTAAAAATTAACTTTTTTGAATAAAAACGTAACCATTCAATTTTTGGTAGAAATTTTATATTTTCAGTTGAAAATTAATGTATTTCATTAAAAATTCTACTTTTTTCGTAGAAAATAGATTTTTTGCTCAAAAATTCATTTCTTTGGTTAATAATTTAAGTATTTTGTTAAAAATTCATTTTTTTAATTAAAAAATTTACCTTTCCCATTTCTGGTTAAAAATTAAGCCTTTTCAGTTGAAAATTCATCTTCCTGTTTAAAAATTTAACTATTCTGTTGAAAATTCGTTTTTTTTTGTTTGAAAATTAACTTTTTGACTGAAAATGTAATTATTCAATTTTTGGTTGCATCCTAATCTTTTTTATTTCAAAGGTCGACTTTTTTGGTTGAAAATTCATCATTTTGGTTGAAAATTTAACTATTTTTTGTTTGAAAATTAATTTTTTCAATGAAAACGTAACCATTTCATTTCTGATAGAAAATTTATCATTTTGCTCAAAAATTAATTTCTTTTGTTGAAAATTAACCTCTGCCATTTTTGGTTAAAAATTAACCTTTTTTAGTTGAAAATTCATCTTTTTGTTTGTAACTGACACTATTTTGTTGAAAATTTATTGTTTTTTGTTGAAAATTAATTTTTTTTACTGCGATTCAAGTATTCCATTTTTGGTTCAAAATTGATCATTTTTGTTGAAAATTCATCTATGTGATCGAAAATGTATGTAAAATAATGAAAATTCGTATTTTTGGTAGAAAATTATTCTTCTTATAAAAAAATAATCTTCTTGGTTTAAAAAAGTAACTATTATGTAAAAACTTCATCTATGTTGATGAAAATATAATACACTGGGAATTCCGTTTAAGTAACTCCCATTTAAATCGTTCCTAGAATTTGAGTCCTCGGCATTTTGGTGATGCAAGAACCGCGGGATCGAGAGAGAGGCTATGCTCAGTCAAGCGTGACAAATAGCATGAGAACTACACTATCACCGCGTTAGTTGCATCAGGTTGCGTCATGCGTCCAAATCCAACAGAAATGGCTCACGCGGCCCTAAATGTTTACTTTCCGAGCAATTGAATGTTGTGTGCGATATAAACCTCGATATAAGCCCAAAACAGCACTTAAAAGGGATTCCGAGTGTATTTTTACTTCAACAGTTCGAATTTCTGCTGAACTTTCCTCCAGGTTGTAATATTTTTTGATTCATTATTTTTCTTGTTACAATTTTTTCTCACGTAAAACATCCCCCCCCCCTCCGCTCCCCAAAAAAAGTCTTACGCAATTTGACCTCACAATAAGAAATGTGAGGTTCATTAAAGTGTTAAAAGACTGAACATTAAATTTCGAAAAGAGGAAGATTTCCATCAGGTTTTCTACGGATCCCTTAAAGAACTCACTGAGACTTTCAATCGAAGAATTGTTCTGATTCGGCTATAAGAAAAATTTATGTTAAACTCTTTTTCGGATATTCTAACAGGATCAAGAAGGAAAGAGTATCTTAGGTACATCATAAAAACGCGAGGGCTGGATAGTGTAACGACCGACAGTGGAAGCCGCATTTTCCCATTCGGTGGGGGTTTGGCAATGAAATGGCAACGAAATGGCAAGTGATATGCCGTAAAGGGGTCCTGGAAATGACGTCATGAATTTCAAGTTTCCGGACCGTGCTGCGTGTGTAGAACTGTATAATGTCGGTAATTCGGATGAGGATCCAAGAAGTTCCCTCGTCTTTATAAGCGATTTTGGGAGATAAAAGAGCTCACGCAGAGATTTTCCCAGAATCCTCAATCTCAAGAATTAAGTCTAGCTTAATTTGAGTCAAATTCTTGATGAACGTTTCAGATTCATTCAAAATTAAGAATCGAAAATTATGTATAATAATCTACCATCCATCGGTCCATTCATACAATCAGTCATTCATTTATTCTTTCATTCATCAATCCATACATCCATTTAGTCATTCATCAATCCATCAATCAATCCATCCATTCATCCAGCCGTCCATCTGTCCGTTTGAACAACCACCGTCCCACCCATCCGTCCATCCATCCATACATCTATCTATCCATCCATCCATCCATCCATCCATCCATCCATCCATCCATCCATCCATCCATCCATCCATCCATCCATCCATCC
>CAKNYM010034281.1:2482-14606 GCA_932195095.1 Andricus curvator
TGAATTTGTTTATAAAATTGTTTAAATAATCAATAATCCATATAAATTTTCAAAGTATCATAGCGAAGAGTCATCGAAAAGACATTCTCAGTTGATTCCGTGAAAAAATTGAGCGTATTCTTTGAAAAACAGCCAAACTCTGAATTTCTTTATGAAAATTGTTCAAATAATTAATAAAAAACCTGAATTTGTTTATGTAAATTGTTTACATAATTGAAAATCCTTACTACTTTGCAATTTATCATAGTAAGAAGTCATCCGAAAGACATTCTCAGTTGATTACGTGAAAAAATTGAGCGTATTCTTTGAAAAACAGCCAAACTCTGAATTTGTTTATCAAAATTGTTTGAATAATCAATAAACAATCTGAATTTGTTTATGTAAATTGTTTGAATAATTGAAAATGCTTATTACTTTGCAAATTATCATAGAAAAAAGTCATCGGAAAGACATTCTTAGTTGATTTTTGTAAATTTGCAAAGTATTATATCAAAGAGTCATCGGAAAAATAATTTTAGTTAATTTTGTAAAAAAATTGAGCCTATTCCTTGAAAAAATCCAAACTGTTAATTTGTTTGTAAAAATCGTAAAAATAATTGCCAAATAGCATTTTGCTTCAAAATAATCGGAATAAAATATTTTCTTCTCTCAAATTTTATATAAAAAACTCTAGATTTCAATGAGATAAAAAGTGCCAATGCCGAAAAACAACTTTCATTTAATAATTTGTTTATAACCTAATAAACTTTTTTTGGTACTTCTGAAAAGGTAAAAAAATTGAATTTTATCGTTAAATAGAAAATTAATCAAATTTTGTATGAAAAATGCAAAAACACAAGTTTTTAAAAATTGAAAAATCTTTCATCTAAAAAAAAGTTTAAATCGAATCAATAGTATAGGATAAAAATTAATTTATCCACAGAAACGCGATTTATTTTATTAATTAGAAAATATTTGTATGTAAATAAATTTTTAATTTGGAAATATTTTTATGTAAATAAATTTTTTATTTGAGAATTATATAAGATTTAAATTTGATCAAAGTTTTAATTTTTCTCTACAGGTTGTGCACAAATTGATACAAGATATGTGCACGTGGTTGCTGAATCTTTGGTTTATCCATTCGGAGTTGCGATATCACAAAATCATTATTATTGGACCGACTGGAAAACGTGAGTTTCAAATTTTATTTAATCAAAATAATTTTGATTACGAAAAAAAAATTTCGAGTTAATATTTATTTTTCAGGTTTATCTGCTTATTTGTTTAAAAGGTTATATAAATATAAATGAATATGAATACAAAAAATTATATAAATATAATTTTCCTGAGATTCTTGAGAAAATTCAAAAAGATTTTTGAAAATTTCTGATACTGATCTGAATTTTTAAACAAAAAAGATGAATCCTCGACGAAAAATTTTGATATTTTAATCCAAACAAATTTTTATTTTAAATAAAGAACAGTTGAATTAATCCAAAAAAGACAATTTTTCAACAAAATAGTTGAATTCTCAACCGAAAATATAAATTTTCAATCAGTTGTACCTTTAACCGTAAAATAAATATTTTGCAAAAATGATGAATTTTATACAAAATAGTTTAATTTTGTAACCCGAAAATATGAATTTTCAACAAAAATGTTAATTTTTAATGAAATAGTTGAATTTTTGAAAAAATTACTTTTTTTTAAAATTCAACCTTCAACCAATTAGTACAATTTTCAACCAAAAAGATTTGTTCAGTTTAGCAAAAAAAAATTTATGCAAATTATAATTTGAAGGGAAAAATAATTATTAATACAAAATAAAAATTTGAAATAACTACTTCTTTTTTTAAGTTTCTTTATTTATTTGCTTCAAGGATATGTAAATATAATTTTGCTAGGTTTCGTGAAAAATTTTTAATAATTTTTGAATATTTCAGATATGTCAAATAAAAATTTCAACAAAAATGTTAATCTTCAATCAAATAGTTGAATTTTCAAACAAAAAAGATGAATCCTTAACGAAAAAGGTTGATAATTTAATCCAAAAAGATTTTTATTTAAAATAAAAAATATTTAAATTTGTTCAAAAAGGAGAAATTTTCAACAAATTACTTGAATCCTCAACCAAAAAAAATTTCAACCAGCTTTATTTTTACCCAAAAAAGAAATAATATTTTCCGAAGGAGCGAGTTTTATACAAAACAGTTTAATTTTTAACCTGAAAATATGAATTTTCAACAAAAAAATTAATTTTCAATTAAATTGTTGAATTTTTAACCAAATACATGAATTTTCCACCAAGAAGATAAATTTTCTGACAAAAAAGACGAATTTGGAACTAAAATGATGAATCTTCAACCAAAAAATAAGTTTTTAATAAAGAACTTCAACTTTTACTAATTAGTAGATTTTCTAACCAAAAAAGATGAATTCTCAACAAAAAATGTAATAGTTGATATTTCCATCAAAAAATATTTTTATTTTTAATCAAAAACAATTTAATCCATAAAAAAATGTGTTCAGTCTAGAAAAAAATATGTATGCAAATTATAATTTGAAGGGAAACATAATTATTAATAGAAAATAAAAATTTTGAATAACTATTTATTTTTTAAGTTTCTTTGTTTATTTGCTTTAAGGTTATATAAATATAATTTCCTTAGGTTTCTTGAGAAAATTTAAAAATATTTTTGAAAATTTCAGCTATGTCGAAAAAATATCTAGAAAAAACTCCTACAACATTTTTTTCTAGTTTGTAGGATTTTACCAAATCTTAGAAAAAATTTGTCTATTCAAAATATAGTTAGAACTTTTTGACGTTCAAAAAAATTAAAAAATATTTTATAAATTTTTGGAAATCTTTCAACTTCAAAACTTCTAAAATTCCTAAATATCTTTCAAACTGAATTGAACTATTCATAAAATTGTCTTAAAATCTTCCGGATTCATTCTTGACAATTTCGGAAATATTTTTTTAATGTTTTAAAACCTTTTTAAACTTTAGATTCCCAGGAATCCTAATATTTTTTTTATTATCTTGAGGCCTTTCAAAATTTTTCAAAAGCTTTAGATTTTTAATTGGAAATATTTACAAATGTGAATTTTTTCAAATTTGAAATTATTTTTGAAATGTGTAAAAAATTTCTGAACATCTTTTATAATCATTCGAGTTTTTCATCAAATTTTGAAAAAATTCTGCAAATTTAAAAAAAATGTCCTTAGAATCTTCCAGATCTTCAGAAATCTATTGTTTGTTTTTAATTTTTTGAAATATTTGCAATTAAAAAATTATTTTTGTATTGTTTCAAAACGTTTGAATGTGTTCTAAACATATTCGAATTTTTTCTGAAATTTTGTAATTTTTCAAAATTAACCAATTTTGCTTTAAAATCTCTTAATTCTTTTCCGAAATTTTAGAAAATGATTTGAAATAGTTTTGAAAGTTTTAAAATATTTTCTTTAAACTAATTTTTCAAAATAAGAAATCAATTTAAATGTAACTTGGAATCTTAGGGAAAAAAACTCTTAAAAAGCTTTAAAATTTTATGTCAAATATCTACATTTTGTATAAAATGTTATGAAATCTTTTCAAATTTTAAATTATCGTTGAATCTTTTTAAAACTTCTCGAACTTCGAAATATCTTTTGAAATAAATAAAAGCTTTCTAATAATTTTTTTAATCCAGCAAAAATTTAATAAATTGTCTTAAAATCTTCCAGATTCTTTTCTTTTGAATTTTAATTAATCATAGCTTATTTTTTTGGGAAAAACTCTATTGCTTCCAATTTTAAAAGTTAATTTTTATATGGTTGAAATCCTTTAAATAATTCTTAAAAGAAAACATTTTCATATTTTAGGATTATTTTATTTTTTTCAAAATTGAAAACAGCAGAGTTGTAGGGAATTTTTTTCGCGGAAAAGTAAGTCATGATTTATTAAAATTCAAAATTTTTTACAAAATTGGTAAGGAGTGACAGCAAGAAAAAATTCAATTACGAAAACTATTGTTGGAATAATTATTTTTCGTTATTTTTAAATCGTATATTATCAATATTTTGAATTTTTTATATTTATATATTTTTTATATTTTATTTATTTTTTAATATTGAAAGGGACAATAATAATTTTTACATTTTGATGACTTTTAAAATCATTGACTAAAAAAATTGGCATTCTTTCAATTTATGTAAATTTGTAAAAACGTGGAATTTTCAAACTTAAACGCTTCATTTAATATTATTTATTGTTAACAACTTCCAATTGAAATGTATGTAATTTATTAAGATCGCTTAAAAAATAACATTAATCAATTTTAAATGTTTTCAATTTTTTTTATTGCTTTAAAAAGCTCTCGGTCTTAAATTATAATAATTTTTATATTTTTCAGTCATAAAATAGAGGTGTCTTTGAAAAACAGTGGCCAAAGACGAGAGCCTTTGAATATTCCAGCTGGAGGAAGTGGAAAATTATACGGAATCGTTGCCGTACCTGAAGCTTGTCCCAGAGGTAATTTTGCACAAACAATTTTTTTAAGAATTTAGAATAACCATTTAATTTTTTTCTCCTGAATTACATATTTCTGCATGAATTTTTAACGATCAAATAAAGAAATTCCAAAAACAATTCTTTAAATCCACAAGAATTTTTTTAACGTCTCATTTTTTGTTGAAAAGATCAAAAACCGCAAAAAAATACACAGCTATAAATAAGGAACAAGATTTTTAATATATAGAGCTTAGAAAAAAATAATAAAAAGTTTATATTTTAAGGCCATGTGACGAGTGGGTCACGTGACCGGATTCCTACCTTACCGACACTTTTTTTATTTGTAAACTTATTTTCACACGAATGGCCACATCGAGTTGAAAATTTGGGATACTAAATAAGAAGCACTAAGAAAGGTGGGTCTCGTCCTGAATTTTTATAATTATGAAAAAAGTTTTTTTTGTAAATAATTTTTTTTGCTTTTTTCATAATTATTAAAATTTAGGACCAGAGCATTTAGGAACCGCATTTCTTAGTGCTTCTTATTTATTATCCCAAATTTTCAACTCGATGTGGCTATTCGTGTGAAAATAAGTTTACAAATAAAAAAAGTCTCGGTAAGGTAGGAATCCGGTCACGTGACCCACTCGTCACATGGCCTTAACCAGAAAAGATTAAATTTCTACCAAAAGAGATGAATTTTCAAATTAAAAAAAAAATTCAACAAGAATTAACTTTAAAAAATTAAATTAAAACCATAACAACGAATTTTCAACATAGTAGTTAAATTTAAAAAAAATAGTGTTATCAGTTTGTTTTAAAATTTATATAAATATAATTTTTATAATATTCTTGAGAAAATTAAAAAAAAAATTTGAATATTTCAGATGTGTCAAAAAAGAATCTAGGAGATTTTAAAGAATTTATTTATTTATTTTATAGGATTTTACAAAATATTAGGAAAAATTCGACTATTTTTAAAAGATGTCTAGGACATTTAAAAGATTGGAAGAAATCAAGAAATATTTTATTTTTCGGAAATGTTTCCAAGTTTTTAAATATTTCTAACCTATTGAAAACGTCTTAAATTCCTAAAAATATTTTTAACTGACTCGAATTTTTTTTTAATTTTGAAAAATCATTCAAAATGTAAAAAAATTGACTTATAATCTTTTAAATTTTCCCAGCAATTTTAAGAAAATTTGTTTATTCTCTTGAAACCTTTCGAAATTCTCTTAAAGCTTCTAAAGTTTATTTTTGAATTCTTTAAAAATCTACATTTCTAAAGAAATTTTAAAGTTTGAAATTCTTTTCGAATCTCTTCAATTCTTCTAAATATTTCTTGAATTTACTCGACTTCTTTTTGTTGATTTATCAATGTTACAAAATTGCTAATTGCTTTTTGGAAATTTTAGGAAATCGTTTGATAGGTTTTTTTATTTTGATTTTGAATTTTCCTAGGGACATAAAATTTTTTTTTCATTATCGTGAAACCTTACAAAATTCTTAAGAAATCTTTACAAGTTTGAATTATTTTTGAATCGTTTCAAAACTTCTGAATATTGCTTAAACTTACTCAAATTTGTTTCTAAAATTATGTAATATGGCAAAATTGCAAAGTTTTGCTTTAAAATCTTTTACACTCTTTTTAAAAATTTTAGGAAATAATTAAAAATGTTTTGTAATCTTTTTCAATTTTCTTTTATAATTCGTTACAAAACAATCATTACAAATTCCCCCATGAATCTGAAGAATATTTTTTTATTCTCTTGACACCCTGCGAAATTCAGTTTACCTAAAAAAATTTTTAATCCTGAAAAATTAAAAAAATGGTCTCAAAGTCTACCACATTCCTTTTCCACACATTTTGAAATCTTTAAAACTTGAAATGATTCTTTTAAAATAAAAAACAAGATTTTTAATATATAGAGCTTAGAAAAGAATAATAAAAATTTTATATTTTAACTGAGAGAAGATTTTCATTTGAAATCAAAAACAGTTGAATTAATTTAAAAAAACTAATGTTTAACCAAAAAAGATTAAATTTCTACTAAAAGAAATGAATTTTCAAATAAAATTTAAAAAAAAAAGAATTTTCAACAAGAATTAACTTTTCAATTAGGGAAGATTTTTTATTTAACAAAGAAAAAAAAGTGTAATTCAAAATATCAAATTTTCAAGCCAAACAGTGTTTTTACAAAACAGTCGAATTTTCAACCAAAAAGATACATTTACTACTAAAAAAGACGAATTCTCATCAAATTCTAACCAAATAGTTGGATTTTCAAACAAGAAGATTAATTTTTCATCAAAAAGGACGAATTTCCACCAAAATATATCAATTTTTAACCAAATAGTTCAATTTTCAACCATCTAAATTTTCAGTTCAAAATCATCAAATTAAAACCATAAGAACGAATTTTCAACATAGTAGTGGAACTTTTAACCAAATAGTGTTATCAGTTTGTTTTTAAATTTATATAAATATAATTTTCATAAGATTCTTGAGAAAATTAAAAAAGATTTTTGAATATTTCAGATGTGTCAAAAAAGAATCTAGAAGATTTTAAAGAATTAATTTTTTATTTTATGGGATTTTACAAAATATTAGGAAAAATTCGAATCTTTTTGAAAGATGTCTAGGACATTCAGAAGTTTGGAAGAAATCGAGAAATATTTTATTTTTCGGAAATGTTTCCAAGTTTTTAAATATTTCTAATCTATTGAAAACGTCTTAAATTCCTAAAAATATTTTTAACTGACTCGAATTTTTTTTTTAATTTTGAAAAATCATTCAAAATGTAAAAAAATTGACTTATAATCTTTTAAATTTTCCAAGCAATTTTAGGAAACTTTGTTTATTCTCTTGAAACCTTTCGAAATTCTCTTAAAGCTTCTAAAGTTAATTTTTGAATTCTTTAAAAATCTACATTTTCTAAAGAAATTTTAAAGTTTGAAATTCTTTTCGAATCTCTTCAATTCTTCTAAATAATTCTTGAATTTACTCGATTTTTTTTTGATTTTTCAATCTTACCAAATTGAAACAATTTGCATTAAAATCTTCTACCCTCTTTTTCAAAATTTTAGGAAATCATTTGAAATGTTTAAAAATCTTTTTTAAGTTTCTCTCAAATTTCCCTTTTCAAAATAAAAAATCGTTCAAATTTTCAAAAAAATCTGTAAAAAATTCTTTTTTATATCTTTTCAGACCTTCCAAACCTTTTAATCTTCACAAATTAAGCAAATTTTTCCTGCATCTTTTTTTCAATTCTGCAAAATTAAAAAAATTGCTTTAAAATCATTCAGATTCTTCCTTGACAATTTTTTTTTATATTTTGAAATGTTTTTAAATAATCTCTTTAAATTAATTTTTCAGGATAAAAAATTATTTTGATTTTTCCCAGGAACTTACATTTTTTTTTTTCGTGAAACCTCACAAAATTCTTAATAAATCTTTACAAGATTTAATTATTTTTGAATCGTTTCAAAACTTCTGAATATCTCTTAAACTTATTCAAATTGTTTATAAAATTATTTAATATGGCAAAATTGCTAAATTTTGCTTTAAAATCTTGTACACTCTTTTTTAAAAATTTTAGGAAATAATTAAAAATGTTTTTTAATTTTTTTTTATTTTCTCTTAGAATTCATTACAAAACAATCATTAAAAATTTTCCCATGAATCTGAAGAATATATTTTTTATTCTCTTGACACCCTGCGAAATTCAGTTTACCTAAACAAATTTTAAATCCTGAAATTAAAAAAATTGTATCAAAGTCTTCCATATTCTTTTTTCACACATTTTGAAATCTTCAAAACTAAAAATTATTCTTTCAAAATAAAACCTAAACCATTTAAAATTTTCCCTGAAATATTGAAAAAAATTTAATCTCCTCAAATGTTTCATAATTATTAAAAAGCTTCTCATTTTTTCCGAATTCTTCAAAATAAGTTTTTGCCCATAATTTAATTTTTCTTATCCCATTATTAAACAATCATTTACAATTTGAATTTTCTCTTCTATCAATAATGTTTAGAAACATTTAGAAATAAATTTTATGATGAAGTAAAATTATTTATTTAGAAATTTTGATATACAATGTTGATGGTGTAGAAAATTCATAAATTAAAAATGTAACGTAATCGGATAAAATCCCCCCCCCCCCTACATAACAGACCGTAACGAAACGCGAACCCCCTCCTCGTTTTAATGTTACGTAATATGTGAACGCTCCCCTATTCCTACTCCCCCATTTCCCTTTCCCTCGTTTCTCCTAACTTCCCCTCACTACCCTCCCTTACTTCCAATTTGCCCTAGTTCCTCTCCCTAATTTCCCCTCACTTCCCCTCCTATCATTTCCTCTCATTCCCCCTACTAATCCCCTTTTTTTCTTAATTTCCCCTACTCCCCCTTCCTTATTTTCCATACTCTCCCTTCCGTTACTTCGCCTTCACCCTTCTTTTCTCACTCCCCCCCCCCCTCATTCCCCCTCACTTCCCATCCTGGGAAAAAAGTACGAAAAGAAAAAAATTTGAAAAATTTTTAATTTTCAGTCTCCAACGTTTGCCAATATGAAAATGGAAGATGCAGTAAAGAACAACTCTGTTTACCGGATGGTCAAGGAGGAAGGTCGTGTGTTTGTGCAGACAATGCAGTTGGTCCATGCACAGATTCCCGATATCATCAATCGTGAAAAAAAATCACACAAACCATCGACTTAGGTTTAAGAGAATCTCAATAAAAAGAAAAAATAATTTGTACTTTAGAACTACCAGCACATAACAGGAAAAAAATAGGGGAGACCATCCTACAGTGGATAATGAACCTAGATTAGATTAATTATTTAAAATACTAATGTATGTGAAATAATTAATTTAATGCAATTAATAGTTAAGACACTACACGTCCTAATTAATTAAAATTATAATTAATTATTTTACATATATAAGTATTGTTAATTAATGATTATCCACTGTAGGCTCATTATCTACTGTAAGGTGGTCACCACTATATTCCATCGACATTATTGCAGAAAAATTGTCTGCTTTTTGCGAAAAGTAATTAAAATAGTATAGACTAATTTCTAAATATCATAGACTAATTTCTTAGAAGTTTTAATGACAATTGTTTTCCATTTGTGTGTACAATTTTATTTTTAATAGAAATGATGAATCTGTGACAATTAACGCAACTTTCGCGAGAGACTAACTTCATCGATATCGAATATAACTTATATGCGAGGTAACATTATTTCCATTGTTGTTTTACATAATTAATGTAATTATTTCCAAATGTTAAGTCATCATCAGCATTCTCGTTTTAAATACGTTAATTCTCTTTTATATTTTTATTAACACCTGCGCATGCAGCCTCCGCGCCTTGTGCGTTATTTAATAAATAAAAAATGAAAAACTGTATAAAAATTGGTATGATTTTCGAAAAAGACTCCTTTCCTCATTATAGAATAGTTAATAATTATGTTTTTTTTATATCAAAATATATTTCTGAAATTCATGGAGGTTATGCAAGAAATTATTATAGAAGTTTAAAATAGAAGACATTTTTTTTATAAAAACATAAATCTGATAAAAAAATTCCAAAAAATGATCATAAATTTTTCAAACATTTTTTTTATGAGATATATTTTTTTGCACTTCTAAAAAGTAAAATTACTATAATCCCACTGCCCTTATTTCTCGAGTTCCGAATTTTATTAAAAATAAGGAAATATGGTGATTTTTCAAGAAAATAGGGGAATATATTTTTTTAAATAAACATCAAAAAGAATTTTCAAGAAATAGTTCAATTTTCAACTAAAATGATTAATCTTCAACTAAAAAAATGAATTTTTAACAAAGTAGTTCAAATCTCAACCAAGTAGTTGAATTTTCAACCACAAAAGATTAATTCTAACGAAAATTGTAATAGTTGATATTTCAACCCGAAAATATGAGTTTTCAACAAAAAAAAAGTTAAATTTCAACCAAAATAGATGAAATTTCAACCCAAAAAGACGAATTTTTAACAAAATAGTGGAATTTTTAACCAAAATAATTAAATGTTCTACCAATTGTTAAATTTTTTAGCCAAAAAGATGAATTTTTCGATCCAAAAATATGAATATTCAACAAAAAAGTTACTTTTCAACCAAATAGTAGCATTTTCTACCAAACTGTTTTATTTTAAGCCAAAAAGATTAGTTTTCTACCCAAAAAAATTGAATTTTCAACCCAAAAATATGAGTTTTTAACAAAAATGTGAATTTACAACGAATAACCAAACAGTTAAATGTTCAACCACAAAATACGAATTTAAAAAAAAAATCATTTTCAACCAAATCTTTGAATGTTCTACAAAAACATATTAATTTTCAACACAAAAGTTAATTTTCAATCAAACAGTTGAATTTTCAACCAAAACAAATGAATTTATAACACAAAAGTTAATTTTCCGAAAATAAGTTTATTTCAACCAATTTTAATTCAAGAAGACAAATTTTGTACAAAGTAGTAGAATTTTCCACTCGAAAATTCAAATTTCACCAAAAAAAGTAACTCTCAACCAAATTATTGAATTTTTAACCAAAAAATTTATTTTCAACTACATAGTGGAATTTTCTATCAAACTTTTAAATTTTAAGCCAAGTTGAAAAGAAATGTTTGAATATTTAACCAAAGTATTTGAATTTTCAACCCAAAAACAAAAATTAAATTTTTTTTCAATTTAATATTTAAATTTAAATTTGATATAATTAAATTTAATTAAATTTAATTTTAAATTAAAAATGTTTAATAAAAAAGTTAATATTCAACAAAAAAGTTAATATTCAACAAAAAAGTAACTTTTGAATAAAAAAGTTAGTTTTAAAAAAAAAATTAATTTTCCACTAAATAGTTAAATTTTCAACCAAAATAGTTGAATTTTAAAACAAAATAGTTGAATATTCAACCCAAGAAAACAATTTTTCTACAAAACAATTGAATTTTCAACACAAAAATTAATCTCCAACCAAACAGATAAATTTTCAAACAAAAAAAAAACATGAAATTTCAACAAAAAAGTTAATTGTTAACAAATTAAATTTAAATTAAAGGTTAAATTTTCCAACAAAATATTTGAATTTTCAAGCCAAGAGGACCAATTTCTACAAAACAGTAGAATGTTCAAACAAACAGTTGAATTTTCAACCCAAAAAGACGAATTTTCGACAAAATAATTAAATTTTCAACCAAATAGTTGAATATTTAACCCAACAAAGCGATTTTTGTATAAATCAATTAAATTTTCTACGAAAAAGATAATTTTCAAGCAACTCGTTGAATTTTCGATCAAAAACATGAATTTTGAACAAAAAAGTTCATTTCCAACTAAATAGTTAAATTTTCTACTAAAATATTTGAATTTTCAAGACGAATTTTCTACGGAGCAGTAAAATTTTCGACAAAATAATTAAATTTTCAACCAAATAGTTGAATATTTAACCCAACAAAGCAATTTTTGTATAAATCAATTAAATTTTCTACAAAAAAAGTTAATTTTCAAGCAACTAGTTGAATTTTCGATCAAAAAACATGAATTTTCAAACAAAAAAGTTCATTTTTAACTAAATAGTTAAATTTTCTACTAAAATATTTGAATTTTCAAGACG
>CAKNYM010034288.1:0-35270 GCA_932195095.1 Andricus curvator
CTAGTGAAATTTACCCCGCCTTCTAGATGACTTTACCCTGTACCCTAGCCGAATCCACCCCGTATCTAGCCAACTCTACCCAGAACCCTAGCAGACTTTACCTGTCCATTAGCAAACTTTACCCCTTGTCATAGCCGACTTCACCCCGTACTCTAGTCGACCACATCACTCACCCTAGCCGACCTTATCCTTATAGGAATCCACTTGACCCATACCCTAGCCGACTTAACCCATACCAAAGTTAAATTTAACCCGCCTTCTAGATGACTTTACCCTGTACCCTACCCAACACCACCCCGTACCCCAGTTAACTTTCTCCCGAGCTCTTGCAAACTGTACTCCGTCCCCTAGCCGACTTTACCATCTACCCCAGCCGAATCCACCCCTTAACCAGCCGACTTTACCCAGAACTCAAGCATAATTTACCTCTCCTTCAGCAAACTTTACTCCTTGCCCTAGCCGACTTTACCCGGTACTCTAGCCGACCACATCACTCACCCTAGCCGACCTTATCAGCATAGGAATCAACTTGACGCCATACCCCAGCCGACTTTACCCCTACTCTAGTGAAATTTATCCCGCCTTCTAGATGACTTTACCCAGTACCCTAGCCGACATCATCCCGTACCCTAGTTGACTTTCTCCCGAGTTGTTGCAAACTTTACTCCTTCCCCTAGCCGACTTTACCATGTACCCCAGCCGAATCCACCCCGTAACCAGCCGACTTTACCCAGAACTCTAGCAGATTTCACCTCTCCATTAGCAAACTGTACTCCTTGTCCTAGCCGACTTTACCTCGTACTCTAGCCGACCACATCACTCACGCTTGTCGACCTTATGCGAATAGGAATTAACCTTATGCCATACCCCAGCCGAATTTACCCCTGCTCTAGTGAAATTTACCCCGCCTTCTAGATGACTTTACTCTGTACCCTAGCCGACACCACCCCATTACCCTAGTTGAATTTCTCTCAAGCTCTTGCAAACTGTACTCCACCCCCTAGCCGACTTTACCATGTAACCTAGCCGAATCCATCCCGTATCTAGCCAACTTTACCCAGAACCCTAGCAGACTTTACGTCTCCATTAGCAAACTTTACCCCTTGTCCTAGCTGACTTTACCCCGTACTCTAGCCGACCTTATCCGCATAGGAATCAACTTTACCCCATACCGTAGCCGAGTTTACCATGTACCCTAGCCGAATCCACCCCGTACCCAGCCAACTTTACCCAGAACCCCAGCAGACTTTACCTCTCCATTAGCAAACATTACCCCTTGTCCTAGCCGACTTTAACCCTGCCCACGGTAAATTTACCACGCCTTCTAGATGACTTTACCCAGTACCCTAGCCGACACCATCCCGTACCCTTGTTGACTTTCTCCCAAACTCTTGCAAACTTTCCTCCATCCCTAGCCAACTTTAGCAAGGACCATAGCCGAAACCACGCCGTACCCAGCCAACTTCACTTAGAACCCTAGCAGATTTTAACTCTCCATTAGCAAACTTTACCCCTCGTCCTAGCCGACTTTACCTCGTACTCTAGCCGACCACATCACTCACCCTAGCCGACCGTATACGTATCGAAATCAACTTTACCCTATACCCTAGCCGGCTTTACCCCGTACTCTAGCCAAATTTACCCCCAACCTCAGCCAACTTTACCCCGTCTGCTATCCGACCTAATCATGTACCAATTTTCCTTGCACTCAGGAAGACGTTAACTCGCGACCTTAGAAACCTTACCCCTACACTAACGAAGTTTTGCTTCGTGCCGTAAATGACCTTACTTCGTACCCTAGCCGAGCTCACCTAGTACCCTAGCCAACTTCACCTCGTACCCTAACCAACTTCATCCCGTACCTTTGCCAACATGACACCATATCATAGCCGACCTCATCCTGTACCCTAAAAAACTTTACCTGGTATCCTAGCTGACTTTATTCATACCTTAGCCACATTTCCTCGTCCCCTAGCCGGGTGTACCCTATCCCTGAGCCGACTTCACCCTGCCTCTAGTGAACTTTACACTATCCCCTACAACGACCTTACCCCTAACCTAACGCACTTTACCTCGTATCCTAGCAGACTTTACCCCTATCCTAGCGTACTTTACCCCTCATCCTAGCCGATTTTACGCCGTACGATAGCCAACTCCACTCCTACCCCAGCCGACTTTAGCCCTTCCCCTTGTATACTTTACTCCTACCCTAGCCTACCTAAAGATTTGAGCAACGAAATCGATCCATACCCATATCCTAGCCACCTTTACCCGTTCCCTAGCCAGATGTACCTTACCCCTTAGCCGACTTTACCCCCACCATAGCGAACTTTACATCATCCTCTAGCCGACGTTACCCCTAACCTAACATACTTCACCCCTTATAGTAGCCGACTTTACCCCTACACTAGCGTACTTTACCCTGTGCCCTAGTCGATTTCACGCCGTACGATAGCCAATTTTACCACTACCCTAGCCGACTTTACCCCTTCCCCTAGTCTACTTTACTCCTAACCTAGCCTACCTAAAGATTTAAGCAACGAAATCGACATTTCCTGACACTACAAATTTGGACCGACTTTTTTATTAAAGTATTGGGGTCCTATCATATCATGAAAAGTCGCTGATTTTTTTAAGGGTTATTTTAACATCCCTTCAAATGAATTAAAACACTTTTCCTAGCAAGAGACATTTCCTACTTTTATTTTCAGTCGATTTTCTTACCTGAATCTTTATGGGGCGTTAAAAAAACCTTCAAAATAAATTCAACGACCTTTGCTGCTGGGGGATGTTTCTTGCACTAATTTTCAAGCGATTTCCCATGCCAATAGTTTGCTTAAAAAACCTTCCGTGGTTTTCGTTTTGTGGAAAATGTCGATTTCTTCGGTCCAATGTTTAAGGGATGTTAGAACAACCCTTGAAATAAATTTAAATACTTTTTCTTGGAGAGGAAGCTTCCTGCCCTCGTTTTGAAGAGCAAGATATTAATTTAATTATACCCTATAAAATCATATCAAGAATTTAGTGATGAGCTATTTTGTAAAAAAAGCTAAAGAAGCGAAACAAAATTCTATAACCTCTATAAACTACGCGTTCCCTTCTCTAAGAGGATTTTCTTTGTTCAATTGCTGTAATACATTTTTTGACACTTCATAAAGTAATTTTAGGTCTAAAGTTGAAAAAATATCCTAAAAAATTGCAAAGGTTGCATCATCAGTTTCCAAATTTCTTGGATGTTAACGAAATTAATTTCTTCTAAAACTACCTTATAACCCCAGTAAAAATTTCAAATTATTATAATTATAATTTTTATTTTCAGACTTAATTTTGAGGATCAATAAAGAATAAATGGGTCTTGCACGAGAGAAAAAATAAAACTCATCCTAGATCAGAGAAGGAATTTATTCAAAAAGACCGGAGCTAAGCTATCAGTACAGTGAAATGGTTAAATCCCTATTTTCATTCTTATTATTACCAAATTAAAATGACTCCAAATACTCTAATTCGTTTTGGTTTATATTTGGAAAAGATTTTTATTTTATATCGAGTATGAGGATGTCTCCTATTTACTATTCTGAGGAGAAAGAACGCTTTTTTTATTTTATTTATTCTTAACATTATCATTATATCTAACCGGGGATCGATTTTGTGTTAACCAATAGTCTCAATTTAATTAAAACTGCAGTTGGCTGATTTTAGTGAAAAATCTTAAATTTACCAAAAATTATATTAATTTTTAGTAATGGTAGTGTTGCATTTAAAACTTATCTCAATGATATTTATTTTCATTGCAAAATTCCTTCAATTTGCATTTACTTTTTCCTGTCCATAAATTGCAATCAAAGATATAAGTTGATTCCAATACTGATAGGACATTAAAAATCAGCCCTAAACATTTCATAACTAAATTTGAAAATTAAATAAACTGCAATGGAGTAAGATTAATTCTTACAATAAAAATTCCAACTGAATTTGAAATTATTATTTGAAAACAAAAGATTGTGATTTCACTCAATGGAGAAAAGATTGCGTATTTTAAAATTATTTAAATTAATTTAAAAAATCACTCTCATACGAAAACAAGCAAGTAGGATTCTCCTCCAACATTAAATCAAAAACCAAAACTTCCTTCGCACAATGAGGTCTTTCTTGTAAGGTAAATTTCAAAGTCAACTTCTTTTCTCGCTCTATCCTTTTTTTTTAAATCAAAGTAAAATTTCTTATTAAAATTTCAATAGCTAATGCAACCAGGCACAATGAGTTCTTTATCGTGAGATAAAGTGCGAAGTCGTTACAATAGAATTTGCACACACTACATTCTCATTTATTTGGTTTCCCACAATTAAATGCAAACATGCACAAAGAGGTCTCCAGGAGATATATGGAGTGCAAGGTCGTTACAATAATTGCATAACACTAATGAAAAAAAATATAAAACCCAAAAACTTACGTCTAACTATCCGACTTCTAACAAATTTAGAAAGATTAGAAACGGAAGTGTTAATTGAAACAGGAGAATCCGTTGCAAGTGGCGTCCCAAGAGAGGCTCCTTCCTCGTAGAGGGTCGAGTAGGAAGTCCATTGGTAATACCTGAATCAATATTTGAGGTGCATTGTTTCCACGCTCTCCCCACTTATTAGCTGATGGCGCGCGAAATCGATCGTATGATCAAATGGTTTCGTGAATCATCCCTTCGTTGAAACTGAAGTCCACTTATGCGTCAGAGGCTTATCAAAATAAATTTTCGCCAGCATCTTTATGATTTGATTCTAATTATGAAAATAGAACGGACAGACTATGTGGATTGTAGGTATGTGGATGTAACATCCACATATAAAATACACTCAAACTATTCCGATTCTATCGGCTTTTCTTTATAAAAATATTTTGTAAATTGCTCAATGAAACTGAGATGCACATAAAAATAACACTTTAATATTTAAAAAACGATTCTTTTCAATCACACTTATGGAAATTACTACGTGGACCAGAGCGAGGAGTAGACTCCGTTCTGCTCGATAATGATTTCAAACCAAGATTTTAATTAAACACTAACGCAAAAGAATGTTAATTTAGAAATTATTATTTCCACGCGAAGTAACGGTGATTTGACACAATTATTATTGAAACGATATTTGTCACACTCTGAATTGGATCGAGCACACGCAGTGATATAATGCTTTACGCATCTAAGCGAGATTGAGACAGGTAAGAAAATTTTTCTACACTAAATTAAGACTCATCCTTTTTTTTTAATTTTTTCCCTTCTCTAAATTTTATATAGCCAATTCGCCTTTTAAATTAAACGCAAGATTATCACAATATCCACTAAAAGCTGTTATGCTATGTAAAGCGTCACTTTGGCAACCAAAGTTGGGAGTAGACTCCGTTCTACTCGTAAACAGAGAATTAGTAATTATCGCATCTAGATCTTTTCTAAAGCGTTACTTTGTCAACCAAAGGTGGGAGTAGACTCCGTTCTACTCGTAACCAGAGAATTAGTAATTATCGCATCTAGATCTTGTAGAGCGTTACTTTGGCAACCAAATTTAGGAGTAGACTCTGTTCTGCTCGTAAACAGAGCATGAGTAATTATCACATCTAGACCTTTTGTAAAGTGTCACTTTGGCAACCAGAATTAAATATGGACTCCGTTCTACTCGTAAACAGAGGATTAGTAATTATCGCATCTAGATCTTTTGTAAAGCGTTACTTTAGCAACAAAATTTAGGAGTAGACTCCGTTCCGCTCGTAAACAGAGAATGAGTCATTATCGCCTCTAGATCATTTGTAAAGTGCGACCTTGATAACCAGAGTTGGGAGTAGACCTGTTCTGCTGGTAAAAGAAGAATTAGTAATTATCATGTTTAGATCTATTGTAAAGTGTCACTTTGGCAACTCGAATTGGGAATAGACTCTGTTCTGCTCGCAAACAGAGAACTAGCAATTATTGCCTCTTAGATCTTTTGTAAAGTATCATTTCGGCAACCAGGGTTAAGAGTAGACTCCGTTCTGCTCGTAAAACAAGAATTAGTAATTATCGCATCTAGATCTTTTGTAAAGTATCACTTTGGCAATCAGAGTTAAGAGTAGACTCCGTTCTGCTCGCAAACAGAGTATTAGTGATAATTGCCTCTAGATCTTTTGTAAAGTATCACTTTGGTAACAAAAGTTAAGACTAGACTCCGTCCTGCTCGTAAAAGGAGAATTAGTCATTTTTCACATCTAGACCTTTCGTAAGGTGTGACTTTGGCAACCAGAATTAAGAGTAGACTCCGTTCTGCTCGTCAACAGAGAATTAGTAATCATCGCATCTAGATCTTTTGTAAAGTGTTACTTTAGCAACAAAATTTAAGAGTAGACTCCGTTCTGCTCGTCAACAGAGAATTAGTAATCATCGCATCTAGATCTTTTGTAAAGTGTTACTTTAGCAACAAAATTTAAGAGTAGACTCCGTTCTGCTCTTTAACAGAGAATGAGTAATTATCACATCTAGACCTTTTGTAAAGCGTCAGTATGGCAACCAAAGTTGGGAGTAGACTCCATTTTACTCGTCAACAGAGAATTAGTAATTATCGCATCTAGATCTTTTGTAAAGTGTGACCTTGACAACCAGAGTTGGGAGTAGAATCCGTTCTGCTCGTAAACAGAGAATAAGTAATTCTCGCATCTAGACCTTTTGTAAAGCGTCACTTTGGCAACCAAAGTTGGGAGTAGACTCCGTTTTACTCGTCAACAAAGAATTAGTAATTATCGCATCTAGATAATTTGTAAAGTGTGACTTCGGTAACCAGAGTTAAGAGTAGACTCCGTTATGCTCGTAAAACAAGAATTAGTAATTATCGCATACAGATCTTTTGTAAAGTATCACTTCTACAACCAGTGTTAAGAGCAGACTCCGTTCTGCTCGTAAAACAAGAACTAGTAATTATCGCATCTAGATTATTTGTGAAGTATCACTTTAGCAACCATAGTTAAGGGTAGACCCCTTTCTGCTCGCAAACAGGGAATTAGTAATTATCGCCTTTAGATCTATTGTAAAGTGTGACTTTGGCAACCAGAGTTGGGAGTAGACTCCGTTCTGCTCGCCAACAGAGAATTAATAATTATCGCCTTTGAATCTTTTGTAAAGTGTAACTTTGGCAACCAGAATCAGGAGTAGACTCCTTTCTACTCGTAAACAGATTATTAGTAATTATTACATCTAAACCATTTCTAAAGCGTCACTTTGGCAACCAAAGTTGGGAGTAGACTCCGTTTTACTCGTGAAAAGAGAATTAGTAATTATCGCATCTAGATCTTTTGTAAAGTGTTAGTTTAGCAACCAAATTTAGGAGTAGAATCCGTTCTGCTCGTAAACAGAGAATAAGTAATTCTCGCATCTAGACCTTTTGTCCCCACTACGTGCCTCGCGGCCTGAGTGGGGACTCACGAGTCTGCGCACTGGTTTTCCCCAGATCGATAGCAACTTTGCGAGATTTTACTTTCAGGCAATCATGGTTGCCTACCAGCAAACAGGTAGAATCCGCTGATTACATTATTATGTTTAATGAATCTGGCAAAGATCGAAAATTCATTGTTCACTATACCATTAAGTATACCATTAAGCCATTTCCCTTTCAGGGTAGGCGTGACACTACCCGATTTGGGTGGTGTTTCTAGGTGGATAGTTTCTTGTAGTAAATAACTACAAGTGTGACAGCGACAGCTTCGAAAACTCTTTCGTACACTATGATGAATATTAGTTTCTTTGTTACATTTGCTCTCATTTGTAAATAATTTATAATAAATGTTTGATTTATCTTTTTTAGAGGAAACATATTCAAAAGAAGTCTCTATTTTTAAAAGATATCGCTATGAATTTTGTATAAAATAATTATTTAAATTCTCTATCGCTTATGAGGATTAAAAATTATATTTGAACTTCCGCTTAATTAATTATTTGAATCAAGATCTTTTTAAAAGTTTCCATAAAGTTATTATTATTTTTTCCTTTTTTCTGTCCGTTAAAAACGTCAAAAGGAAAAGAAGTCACCCAGGCGAAGAAATTTCAGCTATTTCGTAATTTACGAGCAGATCTGGTCGAAAAAGCGATTGGCTCAGGTTTTCTAGGTCGTGTCGAAAAATTCGAACTGGGGTTTTCAACCTTGGATATATACATATATAGAGACAGGAACTCGCAATGGGTTGAGAACTATCGACTGAATTACTTACACAAGCGGAAAAGAGATTCCCCGTTTTGTATTTCCTGTAAATTGATGATTTTCCTAACGCTTTTCCCCTAGTTCGATTTCAGTTTAATATTAACTACTCTTAAATTGGCAAAGTGTAACACAACAAACATTTTTCTTTCACTTTCTCTTTTCTTCTTCGAAACAGAATTTGCACTTGTCATTTTATAAATTTAAAGGACCCCGCACCAAATGTACAGAAAAAAGCCTTATGATAAAAAATTCTAAAAAAAATTTTTTCTTGTATTTTCGAACCTGCAAACTAAAAATTCGAAAGAAAAATGTCAGAAAGATGGACAGTTTTTAGACAAACACTTGTCCAAAGCTTCGATTTTTACATGTATTTTAATGGAAAAATGCTTATTTTAGCAAAATGTTTTTTTTCCTCAAAAACGCTATGATAGATTTGACTAAAACTTTTATATTTTGACGATCAGGCGTACCGAATCAAAAGATTCGTACCCACGATCTAGAAAGAATAACGATTCTTTGGGTATACAGCATGTTTTTGGGGGTGTTTTTGTACCCTAAACATCCAAGTAACATATATGTAAATCATCATTTCTTAGTAACTAAAATCAATAGAGATTTTTATTCATCCTCTACGGCATGAAACGACTTTTCAATAAGTGGAGTAAGCGTACATAGCAAGAATATGTTTTGACTTAATTTTAGGGGATGTTTTACCATCCCTTAAACAATGAGTCTTAAGTTCCTAACGCATTATTCAATAACGAAAAATTATTTTATTTTTAAATGCATGAAAGCTGATATTTTATGACAGAAAATAGTCGCGTACAACCCTAAAAGCTTCCTAAAGCACTTTCAACCCCTTATCAGATATAAAACCCACCCAAACTACCCGTAAATATTTTTAAAATTCAGCAAAACCAACCTAATTCAAAAATTCGCCCAATTTTTGCTGATGATAATTTCAATTGATGCCAAAGGGGCACACATAAAGTCCCAACCCTTCAGCACATGTAGAACTCACCCCAGCCACCCCCGAATATTTTAAAAGTTCAATAAAGTCACCCTAATTCAAAAATACGCCAGGTTTTTCTGATAATGTTTTCAGTTGATGCCAAAGGGAGAAGAAAGTGTCTCAATTGTTCAGCACATATAGAACTCATCCCAGCAACCCCTAAATATTTTTAAAATTCAATACAATCACCCTAATTTCAAAGTACACCAGGATTTTTCTGAAAATGTTTTCAGTTGATGCCAAATCTAAAATGCCAAAACTAAAATGATCATTTTCCATTAAAACACATGTAAAAATTGGACCTTTGATAAGTGCGTATCTGGAAACTGTCCTTTCTTCTTACTTTTTTGAATTTATTGAATTTTTAAAATATAAAAAAATATTTAGACTTGGATGAGTTCCACATGTACTGAGGTGTTGAGACTTTTTGTGTGAACCGTTCGCATCAATTGAAAAAATTATCATCAAAATCCTGGATTATTTTGGAATTGGGCGGTTTATATTGAATTTTAAAAATATTTAGGGGTGACTGGGGTGAGTTCTATACGTGCTGAGGGTTTGAAACTTTTTTTTGCCCATTTGGCATCAACTGAAAACATTTTCAGAAAAGTCTTGGTGTACTTTGAAATTAGGGTGATTGTATTGAATTTTAAAAATATGTAGGGGTTGCTGGGATGAGTTCTATATGTGCTGAAGAATTGAGACACTTTTTTCTCCCTTTGGCATCAACTGAAAACATTATCAGAAAAACCTGGCGTATTTTTGAATTAGGGTGACTTTATTGAACTTTTAAAATATTCGGGGGTGGCTGGGGTGAGTTCTACATGTGCTGAAGGGCTGTGACTTCATGTGTGCCCCTTTGGCATCAATTGAAATTATTATCAGCAAAAATTGGGCGGATTTTTGAATTAGGTTGGTTTTGTTGAATTTTAAAAATATTTAGGGGTAGCTTGGGTGAGTTTTATATCTGATGAGGGGTTGAAAGTGCTTTAAGAAGTTTTTAGGGTTGTACGCGACTATTTTCTGTCATAAAATATCAGCTTTCATGCATTTAAAAATAAAATTATTTTTCGTTATTGATTAATGCGTTAGGAACTTCAGACTCATTGTTTAAGGGATGGTAAAACATCCCCTAAAATTAAGTCAAAACATATTCTTGCTATGTACGCTTACTCCACTTATTGAAAAGTCGTTTCATGCCGTAGAGGATGAATAAAAATCTCTATTTATTTTAGTTACTAAGAAATGATGATTTACATATGTTACTTCGATCTTTAGGGTACAAAAACACCCCCAAAAACATGCTGTATATCCAAAGAATCGTTAATATTTCTAGTTCGTGGGTATGAATCTTTTGTTTCGGTACGCCTGATCGTCAAAATATAAAAGTTTTAGTCAAATCTATCATAGCGTTTTTGAGAAAAAAAAACATTTTGCTGAAATAAGCATTTTTCCATTAAAATACATGTAAAAATCGAAACTTTGGACAAGTGTTTGTCTAAAAACTGTCCATCTTTCTGACATTTTTCTTTCGAATTTTTAGTTTGCAGGTTCGAAAATACAAGAAAAAATTTTTTTTCGAATTTTTTATCATAAGGCTTTTTTCTGTACATTTGGTGCGGGGTCCTTTATTAGAGTCGGCCAAAATAATTTCAAAATGATTACATCCTTTGATAATATCACTGTGAAGTTTCTTTGTTGCATTACAAACAAATTTTTTCTCAAATTTTAAAAAATTGTTCACCATTGGAAAGAAAATAAGGAAAAACTTTTTCCATCCAAATATAATATTTCGAGTAATATTTCAACAAATAACGAAATATATCTACCATTTTTTTAATTTGTACCTACAGTTGCAAAAAACACATTTTTTCTACTATTTACGGATCCTGAAACATAAGCTATTTTCACACCAGATACGTAAAAATCCGTTTTTACAGCATCCTTAAAAAATAGAAGAAATTGTTCTGAATTTTTTCTTTTGTAAAGTATATAGAAGTGAATAATTTCAGATGCAAAAAAGGAAAAAAATCATTTTTCGTCGAAATATAATATTTCAAAAATTTACGAAATATGAACTTGTTAGTTCGTACATAAAGTTGCAAAAAAAATTGTATTAATTTTTATCATTTTTGAGGTGCGCTTCTTAATGAACTAAAGAAGCACGTACATATTTTTGAGATTCAAACCAAAATTTATTCTATTTGTTACGGATCTTGTGTAAAAATGGCTCATGCTTCAAGATCCGGAAAAAATATTTCAAAAATTTTATTTTTAAGCTCAAAAATATTCATGTGTTTTCTTAGTTTATTAAAACAGCATTTAAAAAAAAGCGAAAAGCATTTTTTTGCCAAGTTCATGTACAAATGAACAAAATTGCATTTTTCGTCATTTTTTTGAATATTATATTGCGACGAAATCAATCTTTTCTCACTTTTGTTTCATCTAAGGTTCCATAAACTTTACCTGAAAATAAAACAATTGCCAGTTTAATGTTATAAATTTTTAGTTTATTAGTTTCAAGGGTAGCACAACCAAATTTACTTGCAAAAATGAAAATGACAAATGCTCCTTTGAATTAAAAAGAATTCAAAAGGATTCAAAGCATTAGACTTTGAATCGATTCATTTGAATTCAAAAGAATTCAAATGAATTAAAAAAATGATAATTGAAGAATCCACGAAACTCCATTGATTTCAGTAAAATTTGAATGAATTTATAGGAATTTCAGGGAAATGAGAAGAATTCGATAATATTCACAAAAATTCAAGTGGATTAAAAACAATTCATAAATATGAAAAAAATCATTAGGTTCAAAAATTTCGCAATCACTGTAGAAAAATACAAGGCAGTTCAAAAGGATTTGATAGAATGCCTGAAAATTCAAGGTGAGTGCAAAATACTTCAATACGAATCAAACAAAAACTATAAAATATTTTCCAAAATAGATTGAACTGAGTAGCTTTGAGTGAATTCAGAATAATTTGACTGAATTCAAAAGAATTTAGTCTAAATTTATAAGAATTCGGGATGAATTTCAAATTCATTTTAATAAATTGCGAAAAATAGTTGAAAATCTTTTCAAATCTTTGAAATCCTACGCAATGCTTCACTTCTTGTGAATAAATTCTTTGAAATTCTTTACAATATTATAAAATCCTGTAAAAATTCTATAAAAATTGTTATTTCTAAGAAATTCTTTACAACCAAATTAAAATTTTCTCCAACCCTTTTAAATCGTTAAAATCCTTCAAAATTCCTTGACATTGTTTGAATACATGCATTGGAATCTATTGAAATACCCTAAAAAATTTCAAATCCTTTAAAACCTTTTGAAATCCCTTGAAATCCCTTGAAACTTTTCAAAGCTTTTGCAAACACCTTGGAATTTTGTTAAATACCCTAAAATCTTGAAAATTCTTTGAGATAGTTGGCAACATTACGAAATATCGTCATATTACAATAAATCTGATGTTTCCTGAAATCCTGGAAAATTTATTAAAATACTTCAAGGGCTTTAAGAATCCCTTAGGATCATTCAAATCCTTGGAAATTCCATAAAAAAAACTGTGTATACTACTAAACTGTCAAACTGACGCATACTAAGAAACAGCCAAACTGACGTATAACATTAAACTGTCTAGCGGATGTGTACTAATTAACTGTCAAACTATTTCTTCCTAATAAACTGTCAAACACTCGTATACTAATAAACTGTCAAACAATCTTTTCCTTGTAAACTGTCAAGCAGACGTATACTAATATACTGTGAAACTGTCTTTCCCTAATAAACTGTCAAACTGTCGCCTACTAATTAACTGTCAAACTGTCTTTTCCTAATAAACTGTTGAACATACGTATACTAATAAACTGTCAAACAATCTTTTCCTCATAAACTGTCAAACATACGTATACTAATAAACTGTCAAACTGTCGTTTCCCAATAACGTGTCAAACTTTCGCCTACTAATAAACTGTCAAACTGTCTTTTCTAATAAAGTCTCAAACACACGTAAACCAATAAACTGTCAAACTATCTTTTCCTTATAAACTGTCAAACAGACATATACTCATAAACTGCCAAACTGTCTTTTCCTAATAAACTGTCAAACTGTCGTTTCCCAATAAAATATCAAACTGTAGCCTACTAATTAACTGTCAAACTGTCTTTTCCTAATAAACTATCAAACTGTCTTTTCCTTCTAAACTGTCAAACAGACGTATACTAATTAACTGTCGAACTGTCTTTTCCTAATAAACTGTCGTTTCCTAATAAACTGTCAAACTGTAGTTTCCCAATAAAATATAAAACTGTCGCCTACTAATTAACTGTCAAACTGTCTTTTCCTAATAAACTATCAAACTGTCTTTTCCTTATAAACTGTCAAACAGACGTATACTAATTAACTGTCGAACTGTCTTTTCCTGATAAACTGTCAAACTGTCTTTTCCTAATAAACTGTCAAACTGTCGCCTACTAATAAACTGTCAAACTGACGTATACTAATGAACTGTCAACCCGTCTTTTCCTGATGAACTGTCAACTGACGCCTACGTATACCAATGATCTGTCAAACTGATATACACTAATGTCTGTTAAACTAAAGTGTACCAATAAATTGTCAAACTGACGTATACTAACAAACTATCAAACTAACGTATACTTATAAACTGTCAAACTGACTTATCCTAGTGAACTATCAAACTGACGAATAATATTAAACTCTCAAATTTGATGGTAGAAGAAACCAAGAGACAGAAGAATTAAATTGATGATTATTATGTAGAATTTCAAAGTTTTCCTTAATTTATAAAAAGAATTTCAAATGGTTCTGTTTTCAAACTGTCAACCTGACGTATACTATTAAACTATTAAACAGACGTCTACTAATAATCTGTCAAACTTATGTATACTAATTTCCGTCAAACTGACGTATACTAATAAAGTATCAAACTGACGTATAAAATTAAACTGTCAAACTAACGTACAGTATAATAAACTGTCAAAGTGACTTTTCCCAATAAACTGTCAAACTGATGTATAATAATAAACTGTAAATCTGATTTATCTTAATATACTTTCAAACTGTTGTATACTAATAAACCGTCAAACTGACGTACACTATAATAAACTGTCAAACTGACTTTTCCTAATAAAATGTCAAACTAACGCATATTCATAAACTGTCAAACTAACGTATATTTATAAACTTTCAAACTGACTTTTCGTGATGAACTGTCAAATTGAGGTATACTAATAAACTGTCCAACTTACGTATACTAACAAACTGTCAAACTGTCTTTTCCTAATAAACTCTCCAACTAACGTATAATGAAAAACTGTCAAACTGACGCATATTTATAAACTGTCAAATTGACTTTTCCTAGTGAACTGTCATACTGATGTATACTAATAATCTTTCCAACTAATGTATACTAACAAACTGTCAAACTAATGTATACTTATAAACTATCAAACTGACTCATCCTAGTAAACTTTCAAACTGTCGTATACTAATAAAATGTCAAACTGAAGTATACTAATAAGCTATTAAACAGACGTATACTAATAAACTGTCAAACTCACTTATCCTAATAAACTGTAAAACTGAAGTATACTAATAAACTGTCAAACAGGATGATAGAAAAAAAATCAAGAGACAAAAGAGTGAATGGATTTGATAATTATTATGTAGAATTTTGAAGTTTTCCTCAATTTATTAAAAGAATTTCAAATGGAATTTGATAATCGAAAACTGAGGTTTTGTTTGTAAACTGCCAAGCTAACGTAACATATACTAATAAACAATTAAACGGACGTATACTATTAAACTGTCAAGCTCACCGAACCTAATAAACTGTCAGACTGATGTATATTGATAAACTTTCAATCAGACTTATCTTAATATACTGTCAAACTGACGTATACTAATAAATCGTCAATCTGACGTTTATTAACGAACTGTTAGATTGGGTGGTTGAAAAGGATTCAAGAAACAAACGAATGAATGAATTTAAAGATTATTATATAGAATTTTAAAGTTTTCCTCAATTTATAAAAAGAATTTAAAATGGAATTTGAAAATCCGGAACTAAGGTTCTGTTGGTGATTATAGATGCAATAAAGGTGATAATTTAGTAGGAAAAATAGTGGAATATTTGAATATGTCAGAGACTCTAGGTGCATCGAGTGAAAACGCAGGAACTGAATAGAGAAAAGAAGGAATCCAGACTGTGAGGATCGAGTAATGGTATATCGACTTCATTTGAATTCCACACGCCTCGTCCCAATATAAAAACTAAAATTAAATCTGGACAGTTCCACTGCAGAGACTGCTATATTATTCCAAAGTACCCGGCCCGCTGCAAACGACGGTTGCTAAATTTATAGCAAGAAAAAAAGGAAAAACAATTATGAAGCCGCCGCACCCTCTAAACTTCATCGATATTGAATCTACTTATAATCAAAATGAACTAAAGCCCTAAAAAATAGGGTGGGTCGAAAATAAGAAATTCTGGATTTCGAAATCGATACAACTCGAAAAAGTAGCGTATTGAGATCCTGAGAAAGTATAATTAATTTGGAATCGTTAGATATGCACCATAATTACCCATGCTCGGAATTTTTTTTTTTAATATCTTGTTCGCAGAAGTTTTAAGTTTTCTTGAGTTGTGTTTTCAACGCAAAAATATTTTTTGCAAAAAGAGATTATGTTTCAACCCAAAAAGACGAATTTCCAAGAACAAAAATATTTTTTAACCAAATCGTTATATTAAAAATCAAATAGTTAAGGTTTCAAGCAAAAATAAACAATAGAATTTTTAACAAAATAGTTGAACTTTTAACCAAATAGTTAAATTTTTCAGCAAAAAAGACAACTTTTTTCTAAGACTGTTAAATTTTCAACCAAAAAGTTCATTTTCAACCAGGAGAGATGACTTTTCTATAATAAAAGATAAATTTTTTCACCAAATCAACCAGTTAAAGTTAACGAAAAAAATGAATTTTTAACAAAATGGTTGAAAGCTCAATTACATAGAAAATTTTTTGAGTTACAAAAATTAATTTTAGACTAAACAGTTGAATTTTTAACTAAAAGAGATATTTTAAGATCAAAAATGAAGTCTTCGAATTTTTATTTTGAACAATTAATTTGCAAAAAACAACTTCAACCGGTGAAATTCAAGAAAAAAGTGCAAATTTTCAACTTAACAGTAGAATCTTTCAAGCTATGAAGAATAAATTTCTAATGAACAATGGAATAGGTAAATTTTCTGATAAAAAAATTAATTTTTAACAACAAAAAAAACATGATTTTTCAACCAAAAAAGACGAATTTTTAGCAAAATACATTAATTTTTAACAAAACTGGTGAACTTTGAAGCCAAAAGGAGAAATTATCTACAAAACAGTTCAATTTTCAACCAGAAAATATTATTTTTTAATCAAAATAGTTTATTTTTCCACGGAACTGTTGAATTTGTAAGCCAAAAAGGCGAACCTTCTTTAAAACAGTTCAATTTTTAACCCAAAATATGAATTTTGAACTAAACTTATGAATCTGCAAATTAAAAAATGAACTTTTTAAGAGAAAGTTAATCTTTCAACCAAATAGTTAATTTTTTATCCTATAAAGAATAAATTTATAATCAAAAATAGGTAAATCATTGTATAAAAAATTAATTTTTTCCCAAAAAGCACAAATTTTCAAACAAAAGATCAATTTTGAACCAAAAAGGTTAATCTTCTTCTGATAAAATGAATTTTTAACAAAGTAGCTCAACTTTCAACAAAAATAATTGCATTTTCAACCAAAAAGATGAATTTTTTTACCAAACTGTTAAGTTTTTAACCGCAGATATGAATTTTTCATGCAGAAGATTACTCTTCTACCTAAAAGACGAATTATCAAAAAAATACCATTTTTATCAAAATTATTAAATTTTGAAGCCAAAAAGATGAATTATCTACAATACAGTTGAATTCCTAGTAAGAAAATATGATTTTTCAACAAAAAGTTAAGTTTCTACCAAATAGTTAAATTGTCATAAAATTATTTTTATTTTTTATAATTATTTAAAATAAAATAATAATAATAAATAAAAATATAATTATTTAAAAAAAAAATATTTATAATTATTTATAAATTATTATTATTAATTAATAAAAATTTTAGCCAAATAGTTAAATTTTCAACAAAAATATAAATTTTATAAAAAAAAGTTATTTCTCAACAAAATAGTTTCATTTTTTACCAAATTGTTGAATTTTCAGGCCAAAAAAACGAGCTTTCTACAAAACAGTTCAAGTTTCAACACAAAGTATGGATTTTTTACTACAATTATGAATCCTCAAACCAAAAATGATTTTTTCAGAAAGCAGTTTAACTTCCAACCAATTAGTTTATTTTTCAACCTATAAAGATTATATTTGCAATAAAAAATGTAATAATTACATTTCCGGACATAAAAAAATAATTTTTAACAAAGAAGATTAATGTTCCACCAAAAAAGACGAATTTTCAACAAAATACATCAATTTTTAATAAAATTATTAAACCAAAAAGACAAATTATCTACAAAACAGTTGTACTTTTAACCAGAAAATATGATTTGAAAAAAAATGTTTCTTTTTCACCAAGTACGTAAAGCCGCAACCAAAACAGATTAGCTTTCAACCAAACAGTTGCATTTTAAACGAAAAAGGATGCACTTTTAATTAAAATGATGAATCTTTGAAAAAAATGAATCTTCAAGAAAAGGGTTCAACATTCAACCAAAAATGTGGTTTTTAACCAAAAAGATTAATCTTATAAAAATGGAATATTTAAATTTTTAACCAAAAAGATGACCCATGAACCAAACAAATACGAATTTTCAACCAAGAAAGATTTTCCAATCAATGAAGAAAAAAATTTTATCCAAAATGTTGAGTTTTTGAGCCATAAAAACGAATTTTTGAAAAAAAATTTCAATGAACAACTCAAAAATATGCATTCTCTACAAAAATAATGGATTTTTCGACTTATAAGAACGCGTTTTTAACAAAATAAGTGAATTTTTAACTGAAAAAGATCAACTTTCTAGAAAAAATGAAATAGCTACATTTCTGAATTAAAAAATTCATTTTCAAAAAAAAAAAAAAAATTTTCAACCAAATTTGTTAAATTTTTAACCAAAGGAATAAACTTTTTACTAAAATGGTGCATCATCAATATAGAAATAAATTTTTAAACAAATATATAAACTTTCAACGTAAAAGGTTATATTGTTACAAAAAAAAAGATAAATTTTCAACAAAGAATAGAATGGTTTAATTTCAAGTTAAAGAAATAAGTTTTTAAACGATTAAAATAAATTTTCAATGAAATAGTTAAATTTTAACCAAACAGATGAATTTTCAACCAAAAAGATTAAATGTCTATCAAAAAAAAAATCGAACAAAAATTGAATAGTTGAATTTTTAGTTGAAAAAATTAATTTTCAATAAAAAAGAAACTAATTTTTAACCAAAAGAATGAAATTTCAACGAAAAAAGAATAATTTTTAACATGATATATGAATTTTGAACCAAACATTTTAACTTTTAATAGAATTTCCAACCTAATAGTTGAATTTGCAACCAAAAAGATTAAGTTTTTCAATTTAAAAAAAAAAACTAAGTTTCAACAAAATACATAAATTTTTAAACAAATATTTTTATTTTTAATTAAATTTTTAACCAAAAATGTTAATTTTCTACCGAAAAAAGACAAACTTTCAACAAAAAATACAATCGTTTAATAAAAATTTAGTTACGAAAATAAATTTTTAAACAAATAAAATATATTTACAGCAGAATAATTGAATTTTCAACCAAACAAACGAATTTTCTACCAAAAAGATTAACCGTATACAAAAAAAAATTGTCGACAAAAAATTAAGTTAAATTTTTAATTAAAAAAATTGATTTTCAATAAAAACACTAATTTCCAACCATAGAAAAATTAATTTTCAATCTAATTTTCAACCTAATAGTTGAATTTTCAACTGAAGAAGATAAATGTTCAACCAAACATGGAATAGTTAAATTTTTAGTTGAAAAAATAATGTTAAAAAATATTAACAAAATAGTTTAATTTTAAAAAAGAGAAAATATTTTTCAACTAAAATGGTGAATCATGAACAAAAAAAATGATTTTTTAACAAAGTAGTTCCACTTAGTAGATTTTTTTCTAAGGAAAGTAGCGCGCACAATTTTCTAGTTATTTAAAATTTACATTTGTGAATTTGAAAGCAATCATTTATTTATGAAAAGTAAAATCGAATCATTTATTTATTTTTCACCCTAAAGGACCCTAATTGCTGAATTTTTTTAACTCAAACGTTCAATAAATAAACAATTGTTAAAGTCTTATAAATTGTGCAATTCAAAGACTTAAAAAAATTTGTAAATCCACGATATCATTTTCAATTCTCTAAATTAAAGAATGAGATTGTTCAATTGTTATTCATAAATCAAAAGTTGTTTTGAAATCTATTTTAAAAATTCTCTTAAAATTATTATTTTTTTTATATAAAAAATCATTCAAAGCTTTTCCAGGAATCCTAAGGAAATTTTTGTATTACCTTGAAACCTGTCAAATTAAAAATTTTTGGAATGTTTTCAAATTTTTTAGATGTTTCAATCCTGAAAAATTAAAAGAATCACTTAAAATGTTTCAAATTATTTTTTGATAATTTTGGATGTCTTTTTGAATCTTTTCTAATATTCTGTTAGAACTAATATTTCAAAATGAAAAGTCATTTTTAATTTTCCCAGGAATCTTAAGAAAATTTTTTTACTGTCGATATATCGATTTCCACAATTCTTTATTTTTTATCCACCCTTTTAATTAGGAAGAAAAAATCATTTACTTAAATCATTTTCTTTCTCTCTATGTAATTTATTTGCAATATCGATAACAAATATATGATTTTGAAGGAATTTGTATTTCAGAAAGGTATACCGCTCTTTCAGAGTACAAATACGGTTTCCGTGACTGAGGTCTATTTATCCGCTTAATGCCCAATACACCACCAGCCATACAAACAACTTTTTACTAGCGTAATTGCAGTTTCGCTGCTAAGAAACAAATGTTCTTTTCTTTAGAATTTATTTGCCATTTTTCCTTAAAACATTATTTACTACGAAGGGAGGTAAAATAGAATCCAATTTTTCTCTTTCAATTTTAAAAATTAATTTCAAGACTGAGATGGGCCGAAATTTACCTTATTTGATATATTTCTGCATAACTATATTTTTTTCCTAAAACCTTCTGAAACAGACAAAAAAATATTTATAACAATTTACAACTTTTTTATTTAAATACGAATTTCCAACAAAATACTGAAATATTGAAATGATTACTTTAATTTTTAATCAATTAGTTCAATTTTCTACCAAAGTAGATACATTCTCAACTGAAAATTTGGATTTTTAACAAGAAAGTTAATTTTCTACCAAATATTTGAATATTCAAGTCAAAAAGACGAATTTCCTTAAAAAAGTTTATATTTTTAATAAAACACATGAATTTTCAACCCAATAGTTAAAATTTTAAATAAAAACGACAAGCTTACAGCCAAAAATTAAGTAGGTGAATTATTAGTTTTAAAAAAGGAATTTATCAACCAGTTGAATCCAAAGAAAAAAGGCGAATTTTCAAAAAAAAAAAAAATTTGAATCCTCAACCAAATAGATGAATTTTCAACAAGCAAGATTTATTTTCTGCCCAAATAGACGAATTTTCAAAAAAAATCAAAAATTGTTACGTTTTCAATGCTAGAAGGAATTGACTTATAAACCAGAGAAGAATTTTCAACAAGAAAGCTAATTTTTAATCAAGGAAGATGAATTTTCAACGACACAGTTGAATTCTCAACTAAAAAAGGTTAATTTTCAACTAAAAATGGAAACGTTCAATTTTCAGTCCAAAAAACTAATTTTGAACAATAAAAAAAAAGAATTTTCAATCAGTAGAATTAAACGAAAAAATACGAATTTCAAATAAATATTTGAATTTTCAAACCAATAGAAAAATTTCCAACAAACATCATCAATTTTCTACCTACAAAAAGATGAATTTTCAACCAAATAACTGAATTTTCAACTAAAAAATATAAGCCTACAACCAAAAATGGAATAGAACAATTTTCAATTAAAAAATTTATTTTCAACAAAAAAACTAATTTTATACCCAAGTAGACGAATATTTAACAAAATGCATTTATTTTCTACCAAGTGGTTGAATTTTCAACTTATAAAAGAAAATTTTTCAATCTAAAATGGAATAGCCGCATTCTTAGATAAAAAATTAATTTTTAACCATTAAAAACAAATTTTCAACAAAATACTTAAATTTTTAAATAAATAGTTTACTTTTCACCGAAATATTTAAGTTTTGAACTAAAAAAGATGAATTTTCAACTAAAAATTAAAACATTAAATTTTCAGGTCAAAAAACTAATTTTCAAAAAAAAAGAAGTTTCAATCAGTAGAACACCCGGTTGGGTGCTTTCCCATTAAGCTACTAGAGAGATCGAGAGAAGAAACTTTTTTCAGAAAATACACGCATTATTTTGCTAGATGGTACAACTTAAATTTTTCAACGAATTTTTATTATCATCAGAGAATAACAGAAATTTTTAACGTCTTTTCAGACTAGATGGATATAGGAATTATAAATTATATTAATTAATTTTTTCTGAAAAAAAAAGAAAAAAAAAAGACGTTAAAAATTTCTGTTATTCTCTGATGATAATACAGATTCGTTGAAAAATTTAACTTGTACGATCTAGCAAAATAATGCGTGTATTTTCTGAAAAAAGTTTCTTCTCTCGATCTCTCTAGTAGCTTAATGGGAAAGCACCCGACCGGCAATCGGATGTTCTGAGGTTCGATTCCCAGCGAAGCGAAGGGAGAAGATCTTTTTTCAGAAAAAATTAATTAAAATCATTTTTAATTCATATCTCCATCTAGTCTGAAAAGACGTTAAAAATTTCTGTTATTCTCTGGTGATAATACAGATTCGTTAAAAAAAAAAAGAATTTTACCAAAATAATTGAATTCTTATACATATAGATGAATTTCCAACGAACACGATTCATTTTCTACCAAGAAAGATGAATTTACAACTAAATAGTTGAATTTTCAATTAAAAAAGATAAGCCTTTAACCAAAAATGACTAAACAAAAAAAAACTAACTTTCTACCCAAATAGACAAATTTGTAACCAAATTGATGAATTTTCTACCAAATAGTTGAATTTTCAATTTATAAAGAAAAAATTTTCAATCTAAGCTAGAATAGCCACAATTTTAGACAAAAAATTGATTTTGAACCAAAAATACGAATTTTCAACAAAATATTAAAATCTTTCAATAAATAGTTTAATTTTCAATCAAAGAATTTGATTTTCTACCAAAGCAGATGGATTTCCAACAAAAATATGGATTTTTAACAAAAAAGTTAATTTTCTACCAAATAGTTGAATTTTTAAGCCAAAAAGACGAATTTTCTTCAAAAAAGTTGATTTTTCAACCCAAAAATCTAAATTTTTAACTTTGAAAATTAATTATCCACCAAAAGACGAATTTTCAACAAAACACATGAATTTTCAACCGAATAGTTAAATTTTTAAATAAAAAGGACAAGTTTACAAACAAAAATGAAGTAGTTAAATTTTTCAAGGAATCTGTATTGGCATTAGAGAATAACAGAAATTTTTAACGTCTTTTTCAGACTAGATGAAGCTATGAATTAAAAATTATTTTAAATAAATTTTTCTGAAAAAAGATCTTCTCCTTTCACGCCGCTGGGAGTCGAACCACAGAACTTCTTATTTCCGGTCAGGTGCTTTCCCATTAAGCTACTAGAGATATGGAGAGAAGAAACCTTTTCAGAAATACACGCATTATTATGCTAGATGGAACAAATAAAATTTTTGAAAGAAGCTGTATTATCATTCGAGAATAACAGAAATTTTTAACGTCTTTTTCAGACTAGATGGTGCTATGAATTAAAAATTATTTTGATTGATTTTTTCTGAAAAAAAAATCTTCTCCTTTCGCTCCACTGGGAGTCGAACCACAGAACTTCTTATTTCCGGTCAAGTGCTTTCCCATTAAGCTACTAGAGAGATCGAGAGAAAAACACCTGACCGGAAATCAGGAGTTCTGTGGTTCGACTCCCAGTGGAGCGTAAGGAAAAGATCTTTTTTCAGAAAAAATTAATTAACTAGATAAATTATTAGTTCAAAATGCGAAATATCAACCAGTTGAATCGAACGAAAAAATACGAATTTTTAACAACATTGTTGAATACTCAACCAAATAGATGAACTTTCAACAAACAAGATTAATTTTCTTACTTACTTTCAATTAAATTCTATCTCTTTGTCAATCTAAATTCTCGTCTATCTTTTGTCAATACCGTCTTTTCTATCTTATCCTATTCTTTATCTATCCATGTCAATCGTTTCCTATCTCTCTGTCAATCTCTATTCCCGTCTATCTTTCTCAGTACCCTTTTTTCTACCTCGTTCTATCCTTTATCTATCAACGTCTATCTTTCTCTACCTCTCTGTCAATCTTTATTCCCTTCTATCTTTTTTAATGTGCTCTTCTTTATGTCATCCTATCCTACATTTATCAACGTCTATCTTTTTCTATCTCTCTGTTAATCTAAATTCACGTCAATCTTTTTCAATCCCCTCTTCTCTATCTCATCGTATTCTTTATCTGTCCACGCAAATGTTTTTCTATCTCCCTGTCAATCTTTATTCCCTTCTGTGTTTTTGAATCTCCTCTTTTCTATCTTATCCTATCCTTTATCTTTCCAGGTCAATATTTTCCTATCCTTTTTTTAATCTAAATTCACGTCTATCTTTCTCAATTCCTTTTTCTCTATTTCTCGTATCCTTTATACATCCACGTCAATGTTTTTCTATATCTTTGTCAATCTAAATTTCCATCTTCCATTTTCAATCCTCTTTTTTCTATCTTATCCTATCCTTTATCCATGTCAATATTTTTCTATCTCTCTGTCAGTTTATTTTCCCGCTAATCTTTTTTAATCTCCTCTTCTATATCTCATCGTACTCTACTTCTATCAACGTCTATCTTCTTCTAACTCTTTGTCAATCTAAGTTTACGCTTATCCCTTTCAATACCCTCGATCACGAAAGGTCGAAAAAGTGATTGAAAATTATTGAGATTGGGAATAGAAAAAGATAGCGTTTTAGAGATTCAAAATGACTTATTGAGCGGGATAGTATAGTTCTATCTTTTCCTATCCCCAATTTCTATCTTTCTCAATCTTTCTACTTCCAGCGTAGACTCTCTTTGCAATCTCATTCAATCTTTTGCAATTCCATGCAATCTTTTGCAATCCCATGCAATCTTTTGCAATACATTTTAATTTCTCCTTAACAAAAAATATTATAGGAAATTCAGTATATATTTATAATGATTTTCCTATAATGAATTTCTTAGAATTTTTGTGCGATTGAAGAAAAAACATCATAGAGAATCATTATGAGAAAATCAGTATAGAAATAAAGAATGCTAAAGTATTGAAAGAGTTGATGCAAAAAATAGAGAAAGTATAAACGAATGATTTATTTATTTATTTAACGTAAGATTTCTACAAGTTTCAAGGAATTGCAATAAATTCTAGATTCTAAAGATTTCGAAACATATTAGGAGGTTTTAAGGGATTTTAAAGGATTTCATCAAATTTTGAAGGTCTTTCTCGGATTTTAAGGCTTTTAAAAGGATTTTTAGGGGTTTCTAAATATTTCAACGGATTTTAGAAAAATGTATCTGTTTTCAAGAGATTTAAACAGATTTCCACGGATTTGAAGGAATTTCAAAACATTTTGAGGGATTTTAAGAGATTTGAGAGGATATCCAGAGATTTCAAAAATTTCAAGGGATTTCAAAGAATTTTGTAGGATTTCCAAAGATTTCAAAATATTCATAGTAAATTTTTTTTAAAAAATGTAATGAAATTTGAAGAAATGTTAAAGCTTTTCAAGGAATTTTGCAAGATTAAAGAATTTACCAGGTTTATAGGGATTTTAAATTTGTTTTAACCTTAATGAGTGGGTTGAATTTCATTTGAATTCCAAACAACTTCCATAGGTTTTAAGATATTTCGTCATATTTCACAAAAATTTCAAGGCATTTCAAAGATTTCCAAACATATTAGAAGGTTTTCAGGAATTCAAAAAGATTTAAAGAAATTTCGAAGGCCTTTCACGGTTTTTAAGGCTTTCAAACGGATTTTAGGTGTTTTCTAAATATTTCAACTAATTTAAAAAAAATGTATGGGCTTTAGAGAGATTTAAACATATTTTCACGGATTTCAAGGAATGTCAAAACATTTCGAGGGATTTTAGAAGATTCTAAATATTTTCAATCATTTCCGGGGTTTTGAGGAATTCCAAAGGATTTCAAGAGATTTCAGCAATTTGAACGGATTTCAAAGAATTTAGTAGGATTGCCAAAGCTTTCAAGATATTTCTAGTGAATTTTGTTAAATAATTTAAATTAAATTTGAAGGAAATTCCTAGCGATTTCAAAGATTTCAAGGGATTTTAAGGCTTTTTAAGGTATTTGCACAAGAATAAAAAATGAACAACATTTATAAGAATTTGAATGTTTTTTTAGAGAACTTTAATGGAAAAGTTTGATATCATTTAATTTCCAGAGAACTTCCATAGATTTTAAGAAATTTCGTCAGATTTCTTAAAAATTTCACGGAATTTTAAGGATTTCAAAATATATCAGAAGGTTTCAAGGGATTTCGAAGGATTTCAACCGAGGGGCTTTCACGGATTTTTAGTATTTTTTTCTGGTTTAAAAGTCAACTGCTTTTAGCTTGCAACTATTTTTTTTTTAATTTGTCTATTTGAGTAGAAAATTAATCTTGTTTGTTGAAAGTTCATCTATTTGGTTGAGGATTCAAATATTTTGTTGAAAATTCGTCTTTTTTTGTTGGATTCAACTAGTTGATATTTCGCGTTTTGAACCAATAATACATCTTCTTGATTTTTGGTTGTAAACTCATCCTTTTTATTTAAAAATTTAACCATTTGGTTGAAAAATCATGTGTTTTGTTGAAAATTCTTCTTTTGGTAGACAATTAATTTTCATAGTTCAAAATTCAGGTTTTCGTGTTGAGAAATTAACTTTTTTAGGAAGAAAATTCTTCTTTTTGGCTTAAAAATTCAACTATTTGATTAAAAATTAAACTATTTATTTGAAAATTCAAGTATTTTGTTGAAAATTCGTATTTTTGGTTGAAAATTAATTTTTTATCTGAAAATGTCGCTATTCAATTTAAGGTTGAAATTCCTTTCCTTTATAAGTCGAAAATTCAACTACTTGGTAGAAAATAAATGCATTTGGTTAAATATTCGTCTACTTGGGTAGAAAATTAGTTTTGTTGATAAAAATAAATTTTTCAATTGAAAATTAATCTATTCATTTTTGGTTGTAGCCTTATATTTGTTAGTTGAAAATTCAGTTATTTGGTTGGAAATTCATCTTTTTGGTAGAAAATGAATCGTGTTCATTGGAAATTCATATATTTGGTTGAGAATTCAAATATTTTGTTAAAATTCTTTTTTTTTCGTTGAATTCCACTGGTTGAAAATTCTTTTTTTTTTGTTTGTTGAAAATTAGTTTTTTTAACTGAAAATGTAACGTTTCAATTTAAAAACTAAATTTTGTTTAATCAGTCTATTTGGGTAGAAAATCAATCTTGATTGTTGAAAATTCATCTATTTGGTTAAGGATTCGAATATTTCGTTAAAAATTTGTCTTTGTTCGTTGGATTCAACTGGTTGATAATTCGTTTTTTTAACTAATTATCTGCTTCATTTTTGGTTGTAAACTTGTCTTTTTTATTTAAAATTTTAACAATTTTGTTGAAAATTCATGTGTTCTGTTAAAAGCACAACCTTTTTAAGAAAATTCGTCTTTTTGACTTGAAAATTTAAATATTTGGTAGAAAATGATCTTTTTTGTTAAAAATCCATATTTTTGGTTAAAAATTCATCTGCTTCGGTGGACAATTCAACTATTTGCATTAAAATTAAACTATTAAAAAATTTAAATATTTTTTTGAAAATTGGTATTTTTGGTTAAAAATCGATTTTTTATCTAAAACTGTGGCTATTCCAGTTAAGGTTGAAAATCTTTCTTTATAAGTTGAAAATTCAACTATTTGGTAGAAAATTCATGCATTTTCTTGAAAATTGTTCTATTTGGGTAGAAAATTATTATTTTTTGTTTGAAAAAAAATTTTTTGATCAAAAGTTGAACTATTTCATTTTTGGTTAAAGGATTATCTTTTTTAATTGAAAATTCAACTATTTAGTTGTAAATTCATCTTTCTTGGTAGAGAATGAATCGTGTTCGTTCAAATTCATCTTTATGGTTGAGAATTCAAATATTTTGTGAAAATTCGTCTTTTTTTCGTTGAATTCTACTGATTGAAACTTCTTTTTTTTTTTAATTAGTTTTTTGAACTGAAATTTTAACGTTTGCATTTTTAGTTGAAAAATAATCCTTTTTAGTTAAAAACTTAACTATTCCGTTGAAAATTAAACTATTTATTTGAAAATTCAAGTATTTTGTTGAAAATTCGTATTTTTTGTTAAAAATTAATTTTTCATCTAAAAATGTGGCTATTCCATTTTAGATTGAAAATTTTTCTTTTATAAGTTGAAAATTCAACTATTTGGTAGAAAATTCATGTATTTTGTTAAATATTCGTCTACTTCGGTAGAAAATTAGTTTTTTTGCTGAATATTTTTTAGTTGAAAATTCAACTATTTGGTTGAAAATTCATCTTTCTAGGTAGGAAATTGATGATGTTTGTTGGAAATTTTTCTATTGGATTGAAAATTCAAATATTTTGTTGAAATTCGTCTTTTTCCGTTGAATTCTGCTGGTTGAAAATTCTTTTTTTTATTGTTGAAAATTAGTTTTTTGGACTGAAAATTTAACGTTTCCATTTTTAGTTGAAAATTGAACTTTTTTAGTTGAGAACTCAACTATTTCGTTGAAAATTCATTTTCCTTGATTAAAAATTAGCTTTCTTGTCGAAAATTCTCATCTGGTTCATAAGTCAATTGCTTCTAGCATTGAAAACTTAACTATTTTTTTTTTTAAATTCGTCTATTTGGACAGAAAATAAATCTTGGTTGTTGAAAATTTATCTATTTGGTTGAGGATTCAAAAATTTGTTGAAAATTTGCCTTTTTTCGTTGGATTCAACTGGTTGATAATTCCCTCTTTTTAACTAATAATTTACCTACTTCATTTTTGGTTGTAAGCTTGTCATTTTCATTTAAAAGTATAATTATTGGGTTAAAATGTCATGTGTTTTGTTAAAGATACAAACTTTTTTGAGGAAATTCGTCTTTTTGATTTGAAAATTCAAATATTTGGTAGAAAATTCACTTTCTCATTCAAAATCCATATTTTTAGTTGAAAATGTATCTACTTTGGTAGACAATTGAACTAACTGATTAAAAATTAAATTTATCATTTCAATATTTCAGTATTTATTTGGAAATTCGTATTTTTTGTTGAAAATGAATTTTTAATCTAAAAATGTTGCTATTCCATTTTAGATCGAACATTTTCCTTTCATAGGTTGAAAATTCAACTACTTGTTAGAAATAAATGCATTTTGTTAAATATTCGTCTATTTGGGTAGAGAATTTTTTTTTTTGAAAATTAAGTTTTTAATTGAAAATTGATCTGTTCCATTTTTATTTGTAGGCTTATATTTTGTAGTTGAAAATTCAGTTATTTGGTTGAAAATTGATTTAAAACAAAAAATTAATCGTTTTTGTTCAAAATTCATCTATAGGGTTGAGAATTAAAATACTTTTTTAAAAATCGTATTTTTTTGTTGAATTATACTGGTTGAAAATTCTTTTTTTTGTTTGTTGAAAATTAGTTTTTTGAACTTAAAATTTCCCGTTTTCATATTTAGTTGAAAATTGATCTTTTTCAGTTGAAAATTCAACTACCTCGTTGAAAATTCATCTTCCTCGATTGAAAATCAGTTTTCTTTTTGAAAATTCTTATCTGGTTTTTAAGTCAATTGCTTCTAGCTTGAAAACTTAACTATTGTTCTGAAAATTGGTCTATTTGGGTAAAAAATAAATCTTCTTTTTTGAAAATTCATCTTTTGGTTGAAAATTCATGTTTTATATTAAAAATTCATCTTTTGGTGGAAAATTAATCTTCATGGTTAAAATGTATCTTTGTTTGTTAAAAATTCAGCTATTTCGTTGAAGCCATCTTTTTCAGCCGAAAGGTCAACTTTTCTGTTGAAAATTCCCTCATTTTTTATTGAAAATTCCAATTTTTATAGCTAAAAAGTCATCTTTCCGGCTTGAAAGTTAAACTAATTGGTTGAAAATGCAACTACTAAATTTTTTCTTATCAATAATTATTGGTTGTTAATTTATCGACACGAACTTTTTCAGTAAGATCATTTCATATGAAATGAAACATTGAGAGATATGCATATACGAAATGATTTTATGAAGAGCAGCTAACGAAATTAGCGCAGCTAACAAAATTATCGCAGCTTACAAAATTATCGCAGCTTACAAAGTTTTTGTTATCAATAATTATTAAGTTTTTAATGTATCGACGGGAACTTGTTCAGTAAGATCATTTCACTCCATATGCAATGAAACATTCTGAGATATGCATATACGAAACGATTTAATGAAGAGCAGCTAACAAAATTAGCGCAGCTAACAAAATTATCGCAGCTTACAAATGTTTTGTATCAATAATTATTAAGTTTTTAATGTATCGACACGAACGTATTCAGTAAGATCATTTCATTGCATCAATGACCTTGACTTTTGGTCACATTTCGGCCTCTCCTGGCCCACTCTCCTACTTTCAGTTAGACCAATGACCTCTAACCTTCGGCCCATGACCCCTCGCCTTTGACCCATGACCATTTATTTTATCTCAATCCCTCGAATCTGCTTTCCTTTATAATGCCTGATTCAGAGCATTCGAGAGTCGTCTTAGTGTCCCTTATGATCGAATAATGATGGGCTCCTTAGAGTCTCCCTGTCGAACAATATGGAAGGAAACTTTGCATTTATGCCTGCACCGTCTCAATAGCAAAGTTAGAGTTTGTGGTACAGTTCCCATAGTGAAGCAATCTACTGATGCAATGGCAGAAGTAGAAGTTTCAATGAGCCTGTCGCCGAATGCCGAAAAGAGATGAGGAAATAGCGGTCTGAAAAGTTTGCTCACCTCTGGTCCATCCGTCTCGCTGGATGTTTCTTTTGAGAGGCTGGGTAAACCGGTATATGTTTTCAGAACTCGTTTCCTCTCAATCAGCCACTTTGTGAGCCACCTGCCAGCATCCTTCGTCCCTTCGATTCGCCATCAGATCCCTCCACAGCCTTCCTTATACCCTATACGCCTACATCTTCTCATTTCATTCGACCCCGAACATCCACCCCAGCATATTCCGTGACCCCTTCTCGTTCTACTTTAGCATCCTTTCTATCCCTGCAACATTTCTCAAAGAGAACTAGTATTCCGATCACATACTGCCTGGCATACATCTTCAATTTTATGGACACCAGAAGCAACAGCAGTGGCTAGTTATGGATACAGGTTTTACTTTTATTTTTATATACTAGCAATATTAGACGAGGGAAAGACTACGTTGCCAATTAATAATATCAAAATATCGAGCAATATTACTGTCGCGAAGCGATTTTGTAATTTCGAATTTCAATTAATTGCGGCGCTTAATGTGAGGGGTACCTTCCTACGAAAAGGTACAAATCAGGTCCGGTGTTTACTTAGGCATAATTTTATAAACTTTGAATATGTAATACAGTTCACTATATTATTAATTATACAGTGAATTTCTATGTGAAAGATAATCCTGTGTCTTTTCACTTAACTACGACCTACCACAGAGCAATAAATATTGCACGAGAACATTTTACTATTACACATCACGCACCAAGAGAAAAATCTTTAAATTTTTAGACTTTAGTGCGTCGACATGGTTTGGTCCTTCGAGCCGGATGAACCAGTGATCTAATCAAGAGCAACAGCAGTGGCTAGTTATGAATACAGGTTTTATTTTTATTTTTATATACTAGCAATATTAGACGCGGGAAAGACTGCGTTGCCAATTATTAATATCAAAATATCGAGTAAGATTACTCTCGCGAAGCGATTTTTTGTAATTTTAAATTCCATTAATTGTGGCGCTTAATATGAGTGGTGCCATCTGATAGAATGTATGTTTGAGTTTGATTTGCGATGAAAGAGCAGAGACGTGTTAGAACCTTCCTACGAAAAGGTACAATTCCGGCCCGGTGTTTTATTAGACATAATTTTATAAACTTTTAATATGTAATACAGTCCACTAAATTATTAATTACACAGTGAATTTCTATGTGAAAGATAATCCTGTCTGTTTTTACTGAAATACAACCTACTACAGAGCAATAAATATTGCATGAGAACCTTTAATTATTACACATCACGCACCAAGAAATTTAAATTTTTAGACTCGAGTGCGTCGACATGGTTTGGTCCTTCGAGCCGGATGAAACAGTGACCTAATCAAAAGCAACAGCAGTGGCTAGTTATGGATACAGGTTTTACTTTTATTTTTATATACTAGCAATATTAGACGCGGGAAAGACTGCGTTTTCAATTAATAATATCAAAATATCAAGCAAGATTACTATGGTGACCATTAAAATCCTTCATTTTTAGCACATCAGTGGATCTATGGTTTCAGAAATCCAAATCAATACTATGCCTTAAATTAGTACATTGGGACCCCGATAAAGTGTACTGAATGTGGAATTGATCTATTCAAATTTTAAATCTAGGTAAGACGCAAGGGCGGATCCAGGAAGGGGGGGGGGGCGATTGGGGCGATCAACTTTCCATTCCCTTACAAAATTCGAGCCTCCTAATTATCAGACCTTATTTTTAGTTTTTTTTCTGAAATTTTTAACCACGTACCCTCCTTTGTTAGGGTCCATGAGTTTTGACCCCCCCCCCCCAACCCTTTCGTACGTAATTTTTGCCGTCTAAATTTTTTTCGTTTATTCATTCACAGCTCATCCAAAAATACGTATTATCAACCAAAAAAGATGTACTTATAACAAAAAAAGTAATAGTTGATATTTTAACCAAGGAGAGATTTCCATTTTAAATCAGAAACAGTTGACTAGAACCAAAAAAAGATAAATTTTAGAAAAATACTTGAATCCTCAACAAAGAAAGATTTTTCAATCAATACAAAAAATTTTCATGCAAAATGTAGAATTTTCAAGTCAAAAATGAATTTTTAATCTAGATGATTAATTTTCTAATAATAAAAGAGACGAATTCGCAACAAAGTTTTTCAGCCAAGAAGATTTTTTACCAAAAAAGACCAATTTATAACAAAAGACATAAATTTCTAACAAAATAGTTGAATTTTCAACCAAGAAGATTAATTTTCTACCAAAAAGAAGAATTCTCAACAAAATTTTTGAACCAAGAAGATTTTTTTACCAAAAATGACGAATTTTTAACAAAATAGATCAATTTCTAATGGAATAGTTGAATTTTCAACCAAGAAGATTAATTTTCTACCAAAAAAAGACGAATTGTTAACAAACTACATAATTTTCTATCAAAATAGTTGAATTATCAACCAAAAAACTTAATTTTCTACCAAAAAAGACGAATTCTCAACGACACTTTTCAACCAAGAAGATTTTTTACCAAAAAAGACGAATCATTAATAAAATACATAAATTTCTAGCAAAATAGTTAAATTTCAAACCAAGAAGATTAATTTTCTACCAAAAAAAAAAACGAATTATCAAAAAAAATATTCAACCAGGAAGATTTTTTTTACCAAAAAAGACAAATTTTTAACATAATACATAAACTTCTAACGGAATAGTTAAATTTTCAACCGAGAAGAAGAATTTTCTACCAAAAAAGAAGAATTCTCAACAAAATTTTTCAACCAAGAAGATTTTTTTACCAAAAAAGACGAATTTTTAATAAAATACATACATTTCTAGCAAAATAGTTGAATGGTTGAAAATAGTTTAAAACCAAGAAGATTAATTTTCTACCAAAAAAGACGAATTTTTAACATAATACATAAATTTCTAAAGAAATAGTTAAATGTTCAAACAAGAAGATTAATTTGCTACCAAAAAAGAAGAATTTTCATTGCATTACATACATTTTCAATCGAATAGTTGATTTTTCAAAACAAAAAAGATCATCTTTCAACCAAAAATGAAAAAGTTAAATTTTCATTTAGGAAAATTAATTTTGAATGTAAAAAAAGGAATCGTCGACTAAATTGTTGAATTTTCCTATCAAAATAATTTTCAAGACAAAAAAGATGAATTTTCTATACAAAACAGTTGAATTTTTAACATAAAAATATGAAATTTCAACCAAGAAGATTTTTTAACCAAAAAAGGCCAATTTATAAGAAAATACATAAATTTCTAACAAAATAGTTGAATTTTCAACCAAGAAGATTAATTTTCTACCAAAAAAGACGAATTGTTAACAAACTACGTTATTTTCTAGCAAAATAGTTGAATTTTCAACCAAAAAGATTAATTTTCTACCAAAAAAGACGAATTCTCAACGACACTTTTCAACCAAGAAGATTTTCTACCAAAAAAGACGAATTCTCAACAAAATTTTTCAATCAAGAAGATTTTTCTACAAAAAAGACGAATTTTTCACAAAATACATAAATTTCTGACGAAATAGTTGAATTTTCAACCCAGAAGATTAATTCTTTACCAAAAAGATGAATTGTCAACAAAAATTTTGAACCAGGAAGATTTTTTTACGAAAAAGGCGAATTGTTAATAAAATACATACATTTCTAGCAAAATAGTTGCATTTTAAACCAAGAAGATTAATTTTCTATCAAAAAAGACGAATTCTCAACAACATTTTTCAAGCAAGAAGATTTTTTTCCCAAAAAGACGAATTTTTAACAAAATACATACATTTCTAACAAAATAGTTGAATTTTCAACCAAGATGATTAATTTTCTATCGAAAAAGCGAATTCTCAATATAATTTTCCAACCAAGAAGATTTTTTGACCAAAAAATACAAATTTTTAACAAAATACATAAATTTCTAACGAAATAGTTCAATTTTCAAACGAAGAGATTAATTTTCTAACAAAAAAGAAGAATTTTCAAAGAATTGCATACATTTTCAACCGAATAGTTGATTTTTTGAACTAAAAGGATTATCTTTCATCCAAAAATGAAAAAGTTAAATTTTTATTTAAAAAATTTAATTTTCAATATAAAATGTTCTACCGATCAAACTAATTTTCAGGACAAAAAGAAGTTTCTATACAAAACAGTTGAATTTTGAACCCAAAAATATGAATTTTTAACCAAAAATATTATTTTTCTCAACGAAAAAGATGAGTTTTCAACAAACTTTAGAAAATTTGAACTAAATAGTTAAATTTCTAAACTAAAAAAATCAATTTTTAACCAAAATTGGACTAGTTAAATTTCCACCTGAAAAAATTAATTTTTATTTTTAAAAAAAGAATCTTCTGCAAAACAGTTGAATTTTCTACCCCAAAGTTGCATTTTCTACCTAATTCCAAAAAAGTTTATTTCTAACAAAAAAGATGAATTTTCTACTAAAATTATGAATCTTAAACCAAAAAAATTAATTTTTAAGTTAGTTCAACTTTCAGCAAAGTAGTTGAATTGTCAACCTAAAAAGATGAATTTTCCATTAAAAAAATATGATATTTGATATTCCAACAACAAAAATTTTAATTTTAAACAAAAAGCAATATAATTCAACTAAAAAAGATTAATTTTTAGCAAAATAGTTGAATTCTTAATTAAAAAAGATTAATTTTCAACCAAATAGTTGCATTTTTAACCAAAAAAATTTATTTTCTACCAAAAAAGACGAATTTTCAACAAA